>BLSH010149133.1:101003-125463 GCA_018402905.1 Glandirana rugosa
ATCATACGTCAAGAAATTGTGGAAGGAGTGGCACGCGTCATATAAATGACGCCGTCACACCTGCCCAGGGCGCTTAGTGGCGTTTTTCTGCCGCTAAACGCCTCAC
Source organism: Glandirana rugosa (assembly GCA_018402905.1). Taxonomy (NCBI): domain Eukaryota; kingdom Metazoa; phylum Chordata; class Amphibia; order Anura; family Ranidae; genus Glandirana; species Glandirana rugosa. Next base: position 101,110 of record BLSH010149133.1, read on the forward strand.
CGGCGATTACCGTGCGCACACACGGGCGGCGTGAGACCTCCCACAGGCGGCCGCTCGGTGCTACTCGCCGGTATCGGTTTCTCGCCAAGGGACTAGACAGTCACGCCCGTATCCTCTAGATGACAGTGACCCTAGTCAACCTAGAGAATACGGGTATTCTCGGGTGGGGGGGGTGTCAATCTTGTGTCAATTGGGGAAGTGACGGGGGCGTCCAATTGGGACGGTTACTGTAAATATGTAATTAGTCACCTGTAAATATCGTCTTGTATAACATGTAAGCTGATGCGGTCGGCAAAAATTTGATTAATCTTTTCTCTCTGCCGGATTTTGTCATTGTGAATGGCTGAAACAAGCTTGATTTTCTGTATATATAAATGCAATAAAATCTTTGAATAGACAAAAAAAAAAAAAAATTGCAATCGGCGTTTATTGATTGGTTTGCGCAAAAGTTGCCGTGTTTACGGATGATGAGGGTTTTTATTTTTATTTTATTTTTTACTAGTAATGGCAGCGATCTGCGATTTTTAGCGGTACTGCAATATTGCAGCGGACATGTTGGACCATTTTTGACACTTTTTTGGGACCAATGACATTTATACAGTGATCAGAAATGTAAATGTCCACTGATTAATGTATAAATGTCATTGGCAGGGTTAACCTGCGGGGGCAGTGAAGGGGTTAACTGTGTTCTAACTGTGGGGGGGGTGGGCTCTTATGGGCATAAGAGATCCAACTGATCCCAGTGACAGTAGATCTCCTATGCCCGCACTGACAGATCAGGGAACCGCTCTTTGGCTATGGCCGCTCATCGTGGCTCGCCGGCGGACACCCTCCAGAGTGCGGCGGGCACACACGCGTGCCATTAGCGGCCACTCCGCAAATCGCCGTCTTTTTGCGGTGATTCGCGGGACCCGTCCACACTGCCGCAGTAAATATACTGCGCACGGTGAGGAAGGTGTTAAAGAACTGCATACTAGGAAATTAATCTCTGCTCACTTTTTCTACTTTATCTTTAGTTTTGAAATTACTTCAATTTAATTACTTCAATTACACCAAGATACCATCTTTGACTCCAGGATACCATCTTTGACCCTTGAGTAGGGATGGGTGAACGGTTTAGCCCAAGCAAAAGTTTGGGCCCAACATTGTCTGTTCACTGAACAACCTAACTATCAGGGCTTTCGACCTTTTTTTCGGCCTGCCGAACGACCACAATGCCCTGCGCCACAACACAGTGCATTGAACGCTTTGATTGGCTGAAGCAGTGAAAGCTTTGCCCAATTAGGGCACAGAGCACTGTTAAAGCCTTGGACACTGTCATGATGACTGTATCCAATCATGGCTCATTGCTCTTAGTCCCGCCCCACACCATAAAAGTACTCTTTCAACAGTGGCCATTTTAAGTGTGATGTTGGCATGGAGAGAGATAGAGCAGGGCTCTGTTCAATGCTACTAGACAGTTAGTGTGCTATAGTGTGCTATTGTGATTCTATTGTCAGTGTTGAATATTTGTTTAGTGCCACTCTAGGTATAGTCATTGTGAGTGTGAGTGTAGTGACGACCATTCATCTTTACATTAGTGTGCAGCTAAGGAGAGTTTAGTTGGTGTCAGTGTAGTGTAGTGACGAGCCATTCATTTTTACATTAGTGTGTATCTAGAGTAGGGACAGTTCAGATAGTGTGATTGTAGTGTATTGACCACCATTCATCTTTGCATTAGTGTGCAGCTAGGGACAGTTCAGATAGTGTCAGTGCAGTGAACATTTAACATCGCATATTTCATTGCGTTACTGCAAGTTTAACAACATATATTTCTGTGTGTTACTGCAAATTTAATGCTATATAGTTGTGTGTGCTACTGCAAGTTTAACAACATATAGATCTGTGCATTACTGCAAGTTTAATGCCATATATTTCATTGTGTTACTGCAAGTTTAACGTCATATATTTCAGTGTGTTGCTGCAAGTTTAATGCCATATAGTTCTGTGCGTTACTGCAAGTTTAAGGCCATATAGTTATGTGCTTTACTGCAAGTTTAACACCATATATTTAATTGCATTACTGCAAGTTTAAATGCCATATAGTTGTGTGTGTTACTGCACGTTTAACACCATACAGTTCTGTGCGTTACTGCAAGTTTAACGCTATATGGTTCTGGGTGTTACTGCAAGTTTAACACCATATATTTCATGACATTACTGTAAGTTTAATGCCATATATTTAATTGTGTTACTGCAAGTTTAACGCTGTAATAGTTCTGTGTGTTACTGCAAGTTTAATGCTGTATAGTTCATTGTGTTACTTCAAGTTTAACTTCATATATTTCTATGCATTACTGTAAGTTTAACGCTGTATAGTTCATTGCGTTACTGCAAGTTTAGCACCATATATTTCTGTGCGTTACTGCAAGTTTAATGCCATATAGTTCTGTGCATTACTTAAAGTTTAACGCCGTATAGTTCATTGCCTTACTGCAAGTTTAATGCCATATATTTCTGTGCATTACTGCAAGTTTAACGCCATATAGTTCTGTATGTTACTGCTAGTTTGACGCAGTATATTGCAGTATATTGTAGTGTATCCATGGAGTGCATCTATGTAGTGAGTACTCAAATTAAAGTGCACCAAACACCACTTACACATTTACACATTTTTATTACATTTGGTTAATAAGCACCCTCCACCCCCCATCATGTCTGGGAGGACAACAAGGAGAGGCAGACATTCTCATGGCACTGTAAGGGGTCCTGCAGTGTATGTGTCCACGGGCAAAGGTGGACATGGTCAGTTCTCAGGCGTTGCATCATTTCCTCTGTTTAGTGATGTTGCCCGTGATATCCAGCCACAGCATGTAGAGGAGGTGGTGGACTGGCTTACTAAAACCATCTTTATCCTACTCATCCTCCATCACCCAAGCAGAGACTAGTACGCAGCCCCCCGCAGCTGGCAGAGTGGCTAAACCTGCCTCCTTATCCACAGCTATTCCTGCCATAGCCCCAGCATCGGGCATGGATAATGCAGCTGATAATGGCACAAACCTCCTGTCTGCCCTTAGACAGGGGAAGTTGGCACATGTCCTCAATTTGGTGGTGCAGCATTTGCTAAATAGGTACCCAGGGTTGGAAGATCTGCTAAAGCAGGCCAGAAAAGTCTGTAGCCATTACAGGTGGTCATACACAACCAGAGCTTGGTTGGCTGAAATTCAGCAGGAATTCCACCTGCCTTTAAACTGCCTGATTTGTGACATGCCCACCAGGTGGAACTTGACTTTGGCAATGTGCAGCAGAATATATGTGAAAAGGCCAAAAATAGTTTAACTTGAAAAGAGGGAGAGGATTTACAAAGCTTGTAAAACTTTAAAGTGGTTATAAAGGCCAAAGGGCTTCTGTGTGCTGCTCCCCCACAGCACCCCTAATACTCACCTGAGCCCCTTCTCGATTCTGTGCACAGGAGCCTCGGCTGTGCCAGGTCACTCTCTCCTCATTGGCTGAGACACAGAATTGGGAGCCAATGGCTCAATCCCAGCCAATGAGGAGAGAGTGGGGCTGGGGCTGAGCTGCGGCTCTATGTGTCTTATGGACGCATAGAACAAGGCTTGCGAGTGAGCATGCACCAGTGCCCCCATAGCAATAGCTTGTTATTTTTGGCACTGGTCAAGGGGAGGAGCCTAGAGCACTGATGGGGAACCTGAAAAGTAGAGGATTGGGGCTGCTTCATGCAAAACTATTGCACAGAGCAGGTAAGTATGACATGTTTGTTATTTTAAAAAAAAACCTGTAATATCACTTTGAAGAAGGGGCCTTTAAATCCAAAACATGATAAGGTGAAAAACATATAGGGGTTGATTTACTAAAGGCAAATCCACTCTGCACTACAAGTGCACTGCAAGTGTACTTGGAAGTGCACGTGGAAGTTCAGTCGCTGTAGATCTGAGGGAGACATGCAATGAAAATAAAAAACAGCATTTTTGCTTGCACATGATTGGATGATAAAACCAGCACTCGGAAAGTGGAAAATCTGGTGCAGCTCTGCATAGAAACCAATCAGCTTCCAGTTTTTTTTGTTAAAGCTTAATTAAACAAGCTGAAGTTAGAAGCTGATTGGCTACTATGCACGGCTTCACCAGATTTTGCACTCTCCAGTTTTAGTAAATCAACCCCAGTATTCAAAAGGAGATCTCACTAAAGATCTATATAGGGGAATCATCACCTCCTTCCTCATGCTGGTGATCCCTCTAGTGATGCATCCTAAAAGTATAGTCGCTTTTTCCACTGCCTGGTCACACTGTTTATTCACTTTGCAATTATCTGAAATAAGTACCTCCAAATCTTTTTCCTCTGTATTGTTGGCCAACATTGTACCCCCAATGTTGTACTCTCTCAAGGGATTATTTTTCCCTAGGTGTATTATTTTATATTTAGAAACATTGAACTGCAGTTTCCACTGGTTTGACCAATCTTCCAGCATTGCCAAATCATGTTCCATGTTACAGTCACCTCCAGGGATATCAACCCTATGACACACCTTTGTGTGATCAGCAAAAAGGCATACCTTGACAAACAAACCTATAGTAATATAACTTACTGTATATATAGATTTAATAGAATATGACCTATTACAGAGCCGTGTGGTACATCAGTAGTGACTGGTCTCTCTTCTGAATGAACCCTATTTACAAACACACTCTGGTATCTATCCTTTAGCCAACTGCATATCCAATGAACCACCTAAGGGTTAACTCCTGGCTTGTACAACCTTTGTATTAGATCATTATGTGGAACTGTATCAAATGCCTTGCTGAATTCAAGATGTGCTATGTCCACAGCACCACCATGGTTCAAAACATTGGCAATATAGTAAAAAAAAAAAAATCTGATTAGTCTTACATGATCTGACTTTAGTAAAACCATGCTGCTTTGGGTCCAGCAAGTTGTGATTTTTTTAAGTGATCAGTGATCCTTCTTTTCAGGAGTGATTCCATTAACTTGACTACAACCAATGATAAACTCACTGGCCTGTAATTTCCAGCTTCTACTCTGCTGCCCTTCTTGTGAATACTGTAGATACAATATTAGCTGTTCGCCAGCCATGAGGAACTATTCCTGTTAGAAGAGATTGATTAAAAAGATCTGTTAATGGTCCAACAACTAAACCTTGAAGTTCTCTTAGAACTCTGGAATGAGTACCATCAGGGCCCATTGCTTTATAAAGCTTTAACCAAGTCAGTTTCTCTGCTACCTCTGTCATCAGAAATCTTAAAAATGGACTGTAATAGAACCAATATGATTCCCCAACTTACATAGTTACATAGTTAGTGAGGTTGAAAAAAGACACAAGTCCATCAAGTCCAACCTATGTGTGTGCTTTTATGTCAGTATTACATTGTATATACCTCAATGTTGTGGTCCCTTAGGTGCCCATCTAATAATTTTTTGAATTATCAATGCTCCCAGATGAAACCATTGTTTGTAAAGGAGAATTCCACATCCTCACTGCTCTTACCATAAAGAACCCTCTACACAGTTTAAGGTTAAACCACCTTTATTCTAATTTTAGTGAATGGCTGCATGTCTTTGTGTGCTCCCTTGCATGGATTCGTTTTGTCCCTATTGTGGGGTCACCAGTACAGTATTTGTACATTGGAGAAGAAAAGTTTGAGAGGGGATATGATTTCAGAGAGAATAAGTTCAGTGCTTGTAATCTTTCCTCATAACTAAGGTCATCCAATCCCTTAATTAGCTTTGTTGCCCTTCTCTGAACCCTTTCCAGTTCCAGGACATCCTTTCTGAGGACTGGTGCCCAGAACTGGAGGGTATACTCCAGGTTTGGCCTCACCAGAGACTTGTAGAGTGGGAGAATTATTGATTTATCCCTGGAGTAAATCCCTTTCTTGATGCATGCCAATATTTTGTTAGCTTTGCTTGCAGAAGCTTGGCATTGCATGCCATTGCTGAGCCTTCCCTCTACTAGGACCCTTAGGTCCTTTTCCAGCCTAGATTCTACCAGAGGCTCTCCTCCTAGTGAGTAGTTTGCATTTATATTCTTAGTACCCAAATGCATTATTTTACATTTTTCTAAGTTAAACCTCATTTGCCACTTATCTGCACACCCCATTAATTGGTTCAGATTTTCTTGCAAGGTTTCCACATCCTTTGGAGAAATGATTGCCCTGCTTAGCTTGGTATCATCCACAAATATTGAGATTGAGCTGTTAACCCCATTCTCCAGATCATTTATGAATAAATTGAATAGGATTGGTCCCAGGACAGATCCCTGTGGAACCCCACTCTCCACATCAGACCATTCTGAGTACTCCCCATTTATCCCCTCCCTATGGACTAGCCCCTGTAACCAGTTTTCAATCCATGTATTCACCCTTTGATCCATGCCGACAGACCTGTATCAAATGCTTTTGCAAAATCTAGATACACCACGTCTACAGGCCTTCCTTTATCTAGATGGCAGCTCACCTCCTCATAAAAGGTTAATAGATTGGTTTGGCAATAACGATTCTTCATGAAACCGTGCTGATTACCGCTAATGATACTGTTTTCATTACAATAATCTTGTATATAATCCCTTATTATTCCCTCCAAGAGCTTGCTTATTATTGATGTTAAGCTAACTGTCCTGTAGTTCCCGAGGATAGATCTTGGTCCTTTTTATATATTAGTGCTACATTGGCTTTTCTCCAATCAGTTGTATCATACCAGTCAGTAGACTGTTCTTAAAAATTAGGTACAATGGTCTGGCAATTTCTTGACTGAATTTCTTAAGGACCCTCGGGTGCAAGACATCTGGTCCCGGTGACTTATTAACATTAAGTTTTTCAAGTCTATTCCTAATTTTATCCTCAGTTAGCCATGAGAGTGCTTCCCGTGACGTGTAGTGAGCACCAACATTGTAGTTTTGGATGCTTGAGCCCCCCATTTCCTTTGTGAATACTGAGGAGAAAAATAAGTGTAACACCTGTGCCATCTCTCCATCTTTTGTAACCAGATTCCCTTCATAATTCTTTATGGGGACAATATGATCTGACCTCCCTCACTTACTATTTATATACTTAAAGTATTTGTATTGGTATTCTTTTTACTCTCCTCTGCTATGTTCTATCTTAGCTGCCCTGATTGCACCCTTACATTCCTTATTGCATACCTTATAAAGATGGAATGCTGACAGAGACCCTCAGCCTTGTATTTTTTAAAGACCTTCTCCCTTGCTTTTATATGTGCTTTTACATCCGAGTTAAGCCACTCTGGTCTTTTATTAGCTCTTTCAAATGTATTTACCATTCAAATACACTGGCTAATACCTTTGTTTAGTATGTTCTTGAAGCATTCCCATTTTTCCACCACGTTCATTGTTCCTAGAATTTTATCCCAATTAACATCTTCCAGCAAGGAGCGTAGTTTATGGAAGTTGGCTCTCTTAGAATTCAGTGTCTTTGTATTCCCCTTATGTTTCCTATTTGTATAATTTATACTGAAACTAATTGACCTGTGATAGCTATTACCTAGATTGCCCCTTACTTCCACAGCTGTGATCAGGTCTGTGTTGTTAGTAATCAGAAGGTCTAAGAATGCTTTTTTTCTTGTTGGTGCAATTACCATCTGACCCATGAAATTGTCCTGCAGGACATTTAGGAAATGACGAGCCTTAGCTGAGTGTGCAGTACCTTCCGCTCAGTCTATATCTGAATAATTAAAATCCCCCATTATAATGACACTTCCCATCTTTGCCGCTATTCAAAATTGTGATAGGAGGTCTGCCTCCCCCTCTTCCCTCTGATTAGGGGTCTATAGCATATTTCCAGTATTACTTTCCCCTTGGTATCTTCCCTTTGTAGCTCTACCCATAAGGATTCAACCTCCTCCCTTGATCCACTAGTAATGTCATCCCTCACATTTACTTGTAGGTCATTTTTTATATACAGGCATACCCCTCCCCCTTTTTTTCACTCCCTATCTCTGTGATATAGGGAATACCCCGAATGGTAGCCAGCCAATCATGAGAGCTGTTGAACCAAGTCTCTGAAATTCCCACAAAATCAAATTCCTCTTTGAACAGTAGTAGATCTAGTTCTCCCATCTTGTCTGCCAGACTCCTGGCATTAGTGAACAAGCCATGTAGCTTTGTCCGGATGCCTACTGTTTCCTTGTTGGGTATTCCTTGGTTGCATATAGGACTTGTTACACAATTTATCTTGTGTTTAGGTTCTTTATTCGGCCTACCACTGCTGCCACCAATACTACCCTCTGAACTATGTTCCACTCTGGCTATTTCTAAGTCTGAACCCTCCCCCCATTGCCTAGTTTAAAAGCCCCTCTATCTTGTCGGCCATCCTCATTCCCAGCCGGTCTGTATGTTCCCCATTTAGGTGCAGTCTGTCCTTTCTAAAGAGCTCGTAACCGATTGAGAAGTTGGCCCAGTTCTTCAGGAACCCGAAACCCTCCTTTTTACACCAGCTCATCAGCCACTTGTTAACTTCCCTAATCTCCTGCTGCCTCTCTGGTGTGGCTTGAGGTACAGGTAGTATTTCTGAGAATACTAACTTTAGTGGTCCTAATCCTCAATTTTGCTCCTAGGACCCTAAAATATTTAGGACACTACATCTTCCTCTAACTTTGTCATTGGTGCCAACATGCACCATAACAGCCGGGTCTTCCCCAGCCCCTCCCAGTAATCTGTCCCCCAGATCCATGATGTGCCAGACCCGAGCGCCCGGTAAACAGCATACAGTTCGGCGCATCAGGTCTTTGTGACAGATTGCCCTCTCTGTGTTTCTGAGAATTGAGTCCCCTACCACCACAATCTGTCTTTCCTTTCCCTCGGCTTCATCCCAGCCCTCACTGGAGGAGTTACTCCCCTGGCAGCTAGGGGTGCCACTCTGCTCCAGCGATGCTGGTCCCTGACTGGTTTCCACAATATCACACAATGGGTCGTACTTATTGGGTTGTTCCAGCCCAGGATCAGCCTTCCTGACTCTTTCCCTACTATCCTTCCTAACTATCACCCAACTACTCTGTTCTGGTGCCTGTACCTCTTTGTCTCCACCGCCTCTGTGCTGGCCCCTGCCGGGACCTGCCAGGTACAATCCCAACTCTCCTTTAGTATGGAGAGTCTTCTCAGTGTTGATGGCTGCTTCCCTAGATTCAGAATCTGGGCTTCCAGGGAAACAATGTGCTTACATTTTGTACAGCAATATTCACCCTCGATTGCATGATGAAGGAACGCATACATGCCACAAGATGTACACCAAGTCCCATCTCCAGATCCGCCGGGCATCGTACCCACTAATTTAGTGGGGACTGGGAATTATACTCTGCCCAATTAACTAGCAGCTAGCTTCCTGACTCTAATACTCACAGTACACGGGTCCTCACAGCGCACAGGTACTCACAGCATGCAGGTACTCACAACATGCAGGTACTCACAACACGCAGGTACTCACAACACGCAGGTACTCACCACACACAGGTACTCACAAAATGCAGGTACTCAAAACACAGGTACTCACAAAACACAGGTGCTCACCACATTCAGGTACTCACAATATACAGGTACTCAGCACACTCAGGTACTCACCACAGTCAGGTACTCACAATACACAGGTACTCACAACTATCTGGTACTCACCATACACAGGTACTAACCACACTCAGATACTCACAATACACAGGTACTCACCAAACTCAAGTACTCACAATACACAGTTACTCACCACACTCAGGTCCTCACCACAGTCAGGTACTCACAATACACAGGTACTCACAATACACGGGTACTCACCACACTCAAGTACTCACAATACACAGGTACTCACCACACTCAGGTACTCACAATACACAGGTATTCACAACACACAGGTACTCACAACACACAGGTACTTACAACACCCAGGTACTCACAACACACAGGTACTCACAATACAAGTCACACAGTACACACAGTCAGTCTTTTATTATTAGCTATGTCTCTCTGCTCTCTGCTCAGCCCCTGTAATCTGACACTTGCAGCTTGACAGACTCAAAGGCAGCATCCCCCACTTCCCAGCTTTGTCTGATCTGTCACAGTGCGATCTGCACTCACCCGCCCTGGCTGGTCAGTCTTCAACCGCCCTCCTCCTCTGTCCACTTCTATGGGGGCAATACAGTCTCCAGTCACTCCCGCTCCACCAACCCTTCTGCCGCCGCTCCCGGTCCTTGGGTCACACACCTCCTTCCTCCTTTATGGGGGATGCTGTTCCCTAGTCACTCCTCTCCTGTCGCCTCTCCCGGTCCCGCACCTCCTCTCTTGGCCACGGGGGGGGTCCGGTCCTCACTTTCCCTGCACTCTATCTCACTACTCTCTCACACCACACTGTCTTAGCGTCTGAGACAGCTCCTTCTCATGCCAAAACTCTGCACTCTGCATTCTGCTCAGCACCACCTGGTTTCTGCCTGGTTGTTTCTAACCTTGTTATTGCTAGTACAATTTATTTCTTAGAAGACTGAAAAGAAGTAATTGTTTAAATGGTTTGCTATATCCATGTCTCCCTCAACATAAGTGTTTTAATTTTAGTGATCCCATTGTATTTTTCCTTCTATCACTAATGTACATAAAAAAAGAGTACATGTCCTTTCTTAATGGACTTAGAAATTTCCTCCTCCTTCTGTGCTTTGGCAGCACTAATGATGTGTTTGGCCTCCTTTTGTCTATTTTTATATTCTCTGTCAGCTATACCTCCTGTTTCCTTGAATATTCTATATGCTGATTTGCTTTCCTTTACTACCCTACGTACCGCTTTAGTGAACCATATTTTTTTTTCTTCCATTTATTCTTACTAGCATGCCTGACATATAATCTGCCTGACATATAATCTAGTTGCTTCCAGTATGGTAGACTTTACCAGTGCCAACGGATTACTTACTCCTGTCATTTTACTCCCTCCATTCAATTCATTTTTTTAGAAATTTCAGAATTTGTCCTTTTGAAATCTAAAACTTTATTTTTATATATGATTTTTCAGTTCTTGTTTTAATATCAAACCAAAGACATTGGTGATCACTATAACCCAAATTTTCTCCCACCTTAACATCAAACAGTCAATCCCCATTTGTCAGTACTAGGTCTAGAATATGATCACCTCAGGTTGGGCTTTTTAATAACTGTTTTAGAGAAACCCCATTCAGTGCTTCCATTACATCCCTGCTCCTGCTTGTAATAGGAGTTTGAGAATTCCAGTTAATGTCAGGCATGTTTAAGTCACCCATAATCAAAACCTTTCCATTCATTATCATTTTAATTATCTTGCCAGTTAATAAGTTATCATAATCTTCATTCTGTCCTAGGGGCCCGTATTATAGCTAAATCAAAGTCCTGAAAGTACAGGCTGGGCCATTTATATGGATACACCTTAATAAAATGGGAATGGTTGGTGATATTAACTTCCTGTTTGTGGCACATTAGTATATGTGAGGGGGGAAACTTTTCAAGATGGGTGGTGACCATGGCAGCCATTTTGAAGTTGGCCATTTTGAATCCAACTTTTGTTTTTTTCAATAGGAAGAGGGTCATGTGACACATCAAACTTATTGGGAATTTCACAAGAAAAACAATGTGCTTGGTTTTAACGTAACTTTATTCTTTCATGAGTTATTTACAAGTTTCTGACCACTTATAAAATGTGTTCAATGTGCTGCCCATTGTGTTGGATTGCCAATGCAACCCTCTTCTCCCACTCTTCACACACTGATAGCAACACCGCAGGAGAAATGCTAGCACAGGCTTTCAGTATCCATAGTTTCAGGTGCTGCACATCTCGTATCTTCCCAGCATAGACAATTGCCTTCAGATGACCCCAAAGATAAAAGTCTAAGGGGGTCAGATCGGGAGACCTTGGGGGCCATTCAACTGGCTCACAATGACCAATCCAGTTGAATGGCCCCCAAGGTCTCCCGATCTGACCCCCTTAGACTTTTATCTTTGGGGTCAGCTTGCCTAGTAGCCCTTCAAAGGACCAAAGATGAAAATGAAAAATTGTGTCTGATTGACTTAAATGCAATAAAGTTCAGCAAAAGTATTTTTAAATGTGTTACATTTGAATAGAATCTAATTTCAGCAGATTAGCTCATCCTAATAATAAGAGCAGTCAAGCTGTATCTAATAACTTTTTAAAAAACTTTCAAACATGCAGCTGAAATGAATTTACATGCATTTATTGGTAACTACTGATACCAATGCACAGGGGTTCAGGCATGTTTGAACATGAAAAAGAGAAAAAGAGCAGAGAAGCACCTCTAAAGCCTCATACACACGGTTCGACGGTCGTAAGACCGAACGGACCAAATCGTATGTTGGATCATGTAACTTGCCTACTGACATGCAATACACGATCGTACGACCAAGCCAAACAAAGTGACATGTTATGAATGTATAAAGAGAAAGTTCAGGTGCATGTAATTAGCGTCTGGCCGTTCCTGACTTCTGAGCATGCATGTTTTGCACAGTACAACTTGTTGGACCTACTTCTCTATACACACGATATAACGGTTGTACTACCAAAGTTTTATAGTTTGCTCATATAACTTCTGTTGTACGACCGCCATACGTAGGCTGTTCTAATCGCGCGTACTAATGGTCAGATGATCATACAACAAGTGGTTGCATGACTGTTTGCATACGACCGTCGAACTGCCTGTAAGAGGCTTAAGTGCAGACTGTTAAAAGTTTATTCAAATTTATTCAGGTGTAAGAGCAACTCACATTTTGCATGATAAAAATAGGCAGTCTCCAGTGGGATTGGGGTCATTATGCACACTGTGGATGTTATGAGCCACCACTCAGCTGGGTCCAAAAGCCGGCTGTGTATAGGTGGGAGCCAGAAGAGAGGGCTGGAGTGCTCATGGGGCACAGCCCTGAGCATGATGACATCACCAGACCTACCCCAATGCCTTTTTGAGCATGCGCACTGAGAATAACCTGTCAGGCGTGCTCCTTTCTCAAGCTATGGGTCACAGTCGTCTGTTGTCATATGTGTTATAGGTCTATATATAAAAGATATATATGGATAACATACACCATTAAAGATAATCATAAACAAGAAACTTCAAATAAGAGGAATTGTACAATTGTTCCTTTGATTTTGTCATATATTGTCTAATTTGTCCCTGCAAACTCCTATATGTACAGTAGGTCGAACTATCTGCCCACTAAGAAAGCATTTTGGAGAACATCGCCATCTAGTGAAGTGAGGAAAGGACAAACATAGTGTCCCCCACAACTTTTCAGAATGTCACCACAAATGTAGAGAAGGCCTAAAAGTCTGGTTGAATGAATAAATGTCCATAGGCTCTGCGAAAGGGAGACATCCTGGATATATACTGTACTTTAGATACACTCTCTCCTGGGGGATTTATCTTTTACAGGGATCCTTATTGGTTTGGTTAGGTGACTATTGCGGTTTGGGTTGGTGGGTTGTCTTGTTCCTGTAAGTATACTGTATATTATAGCACAATAAGTTTAATTTATTGCTTTTTTTCAGTCATGCCTTCTCTGAGAGTCCCATGCTTGCCATACATATACAATACAGCACCATGTCGAGCTAGGCCTGCAGCTGAAATTGGTTTTATGCGGCAGTAGTGGTGATCTTGTCTACCGTAGTGTGCGTGTATATATTTATATACATATATATGACATGATATTCATGAATATCCATCACATACATTTATTTTAAAACTGAATTTACCATACCTTGTTTCCAAAAACAATGAAATACTTAGATGGTCTTTTTTAATCCATATTCCAACCCTCCCCTTATTTCCATATATTATTCATGTACATTCGTTTTTAAATGGAGCTAGGTTTAAGCCTATATAATCCCTATTCCAGTATTTTTTTTTATATAAGAACTAACTTTTTTAGCAACTAATGTGTTAAACAACTTATTCTTGTGTATGATCATCTTTAATGATGTATGTTCTCCATATATATCTTTTATATATAGACCTATAACACATATGTTTATTAGTGTTTTATATATATTTCTTTAATTTTAAAGCCCATTTTGATTGTTCCAAATTGATAATATTATAACATTTATGTGTAAATCTTATTTTATATATACAGTATAAGTCACTTTAATCTTCTAGTTCTCAATGATATGCCCATAGATGTATTATTGTCCATATGCATCATGCATTTTCGACTGTCATCAATAGATAGTGCTATATATAAAAGGCACCTCAGCCCTGTACCCATAGCTTGACAAAGGAGTGCGCCCAACGGGTTATTCTCAGTGCGCAAGCTCAGAAATTCGTTGTGATACGCCCAGTGACATCATCACGTTTGACACCGCATTCTGCGAGTGCTCCAGTCCTCTTTTCTGGCTCCCATATAAACACATTATTAACTTTTTTTTATATTTATTGGATTTTCACAGTACAAAATAGAAACAGGTACATAACATAGAGCTCAATAGCCAGGAGAGGGGAAAGGAGAGGAGAAGGGAGGGGGGAGAGGGGTATGGGAGAGGGGGAAGGCCAGATATATGTACCCGTAAACAGTGACATGACCAGGACCATGCATGGATGCTAATGTGTAGCAGCAAAGATGTTGCAAGCTGTTTTTAATGGTTTAGGAACAAAAAGAAAACTATAGTGTATGTATATATATATATATATATATATATATATATATATATATATATATATAATTTATTTATTTATTTTTTTTTTTATTTTTTTTTTTGGGGAGGGGTTATGAAAGGGTTGAGAAAACCTGCCAGTTTATAGTGCAGATTCAATTAACTGGCTCACAGATGCAGCAGGTGTAAAGCAATCTCTCCAAAATGAGACTTGCACCGCACCGATTCCCAAAAGTAGTTTCTGTACTACTTTTGGCGATTTCAGGTGTGATTTCAACAGACATCTGTGTAGGAAACCACACAGATGTCTCTGAAATAGTTGGACTGACATGCGGGAATGAAATCGTGTGAGTTCAGCTGGACTCACACGATTTCATTCCCGCAGCAGTGTGAATCTAGGCTTACTCTCACCTTTTTATTGTGATAACGCTAAAATTTTAGATTTCTTATCACTTACTGTCTCGCTAATAATGGCCACCTGGACAAATAGAGAAGGTGAATCTCCCCAGCAGGGACACAGACAGCAATGAAAACTTGACAGAGATGCTAACTTTTCCCCATCCCAAACTAAAAAAGTTTTTGCTTCATAAACTTCAATCTCTAACCATGAAGCATTTTGTATAAAAATAATTTTCCCAGTGCTATCCATAAAGAGACGATTTTGTGATTTATTTGTAATTGAATACATGGATGTTTCATACACATAGATATAATTTCTAGACCAATGTGTTTACTCATTATAAAATATGTAAAAAACCTTTTCATAAGATCATTTTACAATGATCTGGCATTAATCACGTATGTAAACCTTGCTGTGATGGCACAGTGACAGCAGAAAAAGACTGAGAAGTCTATTGAGTCTGCCCCTTTTTATTTTTTTGTTTTTATTTTCACATTACCTTAGTTGTCTGACTATAGATTTATGATTATCTAAGCACGTTTGAAGCCATTTACTGTTGACTGTCTCGCAACCTCTGTTAGTAGTTTATTCCAATCATCAACCACCCTTTCAGTAAAATAATACTTTCTAAGATTAGTTTTGAACTTCCCTCCAGTTAGTTTGAGGTCCTGAACCTTATTCACCCCCTTGATGTATTTAAAGATTTCAATCATGTCTCCCCTCTCCCTTCTTTCCTCCAGACTGTACATATTAAGTTCCTGAAGTCGCTCTTGATATGTTTTATCCCCCAGACCTTTCACCATTTTTGTTACCCGTCTCTGAACTCATTCTATCTTATCAATATCTTTTTGTGAGTGAGGTCTCCAGAACTGGACACATTATTCTAAGTGAGGTATCACTAAATATCTATATAGAGGAATCAGAACCTCTTTCCTCCTACTGGTGATGGTGACCCCTCTACTGATACATCCCACAATTCTATTTGCTTTTCCCACTGCCTGGTCACACTGTTTGTTCATTTTACAATCATCTGAAATAAGCACCCCCAAATCTTTTTCTTCTGTAGTGCTGGCTAACACTGTACCCCAATGATGTACTCTCTATGGGTATTCTTTTTCCCTAGATGCATTATTTTACATTTAGAAATATTGAACTGCAGTCTCCACTGCTTTCACCAATCTTCCAGCAATGCCAAATCACGTTCCATGTTACAGACACCTCCAGGGATATCAACCCTATTACACACCTTTGTATCATCGGCAAAGAGACATACCTTGCCCAACAAACCTTTAGTTATATCACTTACATAAAGGTTAAATAGAACAGGACCCAGTACAGAGCCTTGAGGTACCCCACTAGTGACTGGTCCCTGCTCTGAGTGAACCCCATTTACATCCTTTAGCAAACTGCATATCCACTGAACCACCCAAGGGTTAAGTCCTAGCTTGTACAAATTTTGTATTAGATCATTATGTGAAACTGTATCAAATGACTTGCTGAAATCAAGATATGCTATGTCCACAGCACCCCCCTGGTCCAAAACACTGGTAATATAGTCAAAATATTAAATTAGATTTGTCTGACACGATCTGCCCTCAGGAAAGCCATGATGCTTTGGGTCCAGCAAGCTGTGTATTTTTAGGTGATCAATGATTCTTCTTTTCAGAAGTGATACCATTACTACAATTGATGTTAAACTCACTGGCCTGTAGTTGCCAGCTTCTACCTTGCTGCCCTTCTTGTGGATAGGTAGAATATTAGCTATCCGCCAATCATGGGGAACTTCTCCTGTTAGAAGAGATTTATTTAAAAGATTTGTTAATGGCCCAACAATTATATCGCAAAGTTCTCTTAGAACTCTGGGGTGAATACCATTAGGGCCCATTGCTTTATTGAGCTTTAACCGAGCCAGTTCCTCAGTTACCTCTGTCTCCAGAAATCCTAGAAATGAACCACCATTACTAGAACCAATATTATTTCCTAACTTGTTATCATTAGTGCAGTCTATTTCTGAGAAGACTGAACAGAAGTAATTGCTTAAATGGTTTGCTACATCCTGGTCTCCCTCAACATATATGTTATGCCCAGTTTTAATTTTAGTAATCCCATTGTATTTTTTTCCTACTATCACTACCACCATGTACCTAAAAGAGGTTGTATCTCCTTACTTAACCACTTCAGCCCCAGAAGGATTTCCCAGGTTAGGACCAGAGCACTTTTTGCGATTCGGCACTGCATCACTTTAACTGACAATTGCGCGGTCATGCGACGTTGTACCTAAACAAAATTTGCGTCCTTTTTTTCGTACAAATAGAGCTTTCTTTCAGCAGTATTTGATCGCCTCTGCATCATTTCTGATCGCTGCTATAAACAAAAGAAGAGCGACAATTTTGCAAAAAAAAAAACAAATTTCTTACTTTTTGCTAAAATACAAATCCAAAAAAAAAAAATAAAAAAACATTTTTTTTCATCGATTTTGGCCAATTTATATTCTTCCTCATATTTTTGGTAAAAAAAAAATCGCAATCAGCGTTTATTGATTGGTTTGCGCAAAAGTGGCCGTGTTTACGGATGATGAGAATTCATTTCTGGGGTTTTTATTTATTTATATTTTTTACTAGTAATGGCGGCAATCTGCGATTTTTAGTGGTACTGCGATATTGCAGTGGACATGTCGGACCATTTTGACACTTTTTTGGGACCAATGACATTTATACATTGATCAGAAATTTAAATGTCCACTGATTACAGTATAAATGTCATTGGCAGTGAAGGGGTTAACCTGCAGGGGGCGCACTAGGGGTTAAGTGTGTTACCTGGGCGTATTCTAAATGTGGGAGGACTGGGCTACCATGGGCATAAGAGATCTAACTGATCCCAGTGACAGGGATCAGTAGATCTCCTATGCCCCCGCTAACAGAGCGGGGAACCGCCGTGTTTACATCGGCCGCTCATCGCGGCTCACCGGTGGACATCGGGTCCGCCCGAGCCACCGGCACACTCCTCAGGAGTATGGCGGCGTGCGCGCGCCCCCTAACGGCCACCCGCAGATCTCCGTTTTTTTACGGCGATTTGCGGTACACGTCCACACTGCTGCCGTGAATATACGGTAGGCAGTGTTGAAGTGGTTAATAGACTTAGCAATTTCCTCCTCTTTCTGTGCTTTTGCAGCACCAATAATGCACCGATAACATCTGGTTTTAAAAATATTTGCATCCTTCTAAGTTTGATTATTCACACTGACATTATATGAGTGTTATTGCATGGCACATTAATATATAGGCTGCGCATGGAAAAGAGCAACTCTTTTATTATTAATTCCTATTGATTTATAACACTGCATGCTTAATTGTGCAATTCATACAATCATTGAACATCTGCAGGTTTCCATTATTCAGAAGCAATTCAATAGTTTCATTTTCTCCTACTCTAAAACTACAGACGCATGTTTCTTTCCATTATATTTTAGTTCTGCTGGCACAGTAAAAACTTTATGGTAGGAAAACAAGCATCATCAACACTATGTAAACTTCTTAGTGACATGTTAGTATAGCAATTCATAGCCAAATGCATAAAAATACACCTATCACATATTGTAAAAAGAAGACATATTATTTCATTTTATTTCTTTATTTTGCTTTCTGTGCTATGCAAAGTTAAAAATATATATTGTATACCATTTAATTTATTTAAATTAAATGTCTAAGTGGACTTTTGCTATAGACTTCTTATGCAGATGGTTATCCTACCTGGAAATCTTCAGTACAGCGTGGCGAGCAGTTCCTAAAGTAATTAAGCCCATTAGTTGTAAATTTGTCCCAAACTGAGTCAATCCACTTAACCTCCCTGGCAGTATGATTATGTCAGATTTTTGCGTCTCAAAGTGGTACATTGTTCTGCATAGAAATGTGGCGTTTTATATTGTAGGCCTGTAATTCTTAGGAATAACTCACTTAGGGCACTTTCACACTGGGGCTGTGAGCATTAGCAGTAAATCCCCGCTAGTCACAATGGGGATTTACCGTTGTTACAGCTAAATCTGTCCAAACAAGAGTCTAGTAGACATCCCAGTATGATAAATTTGAAATAACGAAATCATAAATTATAATATATATGAAAAAAAAATGATAATATAATAAATAATTATAAATAAGTATCAAAAATAATAATATAATAATAATAAAATGTATTCAATAATGTAATCAAGTCAAAAACACTGAAATTTGCTCAGTTGCAGAATTGTCACTGTCATCGCTTTCAGTGTCTGATGATAACTTTCATCACAATTCAGTATCACTCAATTCTGCAAGTGATTCTTATTTACTATTGCTGTTTTCTAGCTGGTCAAAAAATGCTTTTCATGTAAAGAATGCTTTTTGGATGCCATGGACATTCTCAAGTTTCCAGGCAGAAAAAATGGCATATATAATACAAAAGTGCATGCAGGGCACTGGACAAAGCACTAGGGACAAAGGGGATGTGAAATGATTTGATACAGTAATGTAATCTTAGGGATTACAGTACACAGTATGTGTTATGTGTGTTTCATTTTTTGAATTTGCCGCTGGTCTCCTCCCACATGCGACGAGATGCTCACAGGGCCCAGAGCCCGACACACAGTACACCGGGCGACAGATTCCGCCAGAGGATACAGCGGGGGGATATCGCAGGATCCTGGGGACAAGGTAAGTAACATTGCCTGCATATTGCGATGTGATCCCGAGTGTGGCTCAGGGTTACCACTTTTGGTAGGGAAAATTAACCCTGAGCCACACTTGGGATAACCGCCAGGGAAGCTCCAGTGGATGTAAACCCGATTCATGAAATTTGAGCTAGACACATAGATTTGCAGTGTTTTGTTATCTCTATTTAAAGCCCTATATTCCATAGCTGTCTCTTGTTCAATTCTTCTGTTATTAGCCTGACAAGTATTACGTCACATATGATAAAAGCAGCCAGAGTTTGTGTTGGGGAGGATGCTATAAATAGATTAGCATGGGGGGGCGTGTCCAAGATGGCTGACGGAGCGGACGTGTAGCTGAGGAGCTCCTGGCTACCCCTCGGTTTTTCTACGTGCTTCCCTGCTGCTGTGACACACAAACTTGGATCCTGATGTGGGGATACCTTTGGGGTGTGCGGTATGTCCAGGGGGAGGTCCGGGGTCTCTCACGGTACCCGCTCCTCTCAGAAGAAAAAAAAACCGGCGCCGGCATCCCCGGCACCCCTCGGGGCGGGAGCGCCTCTTGCTGCTAGCCACAACATGGCTTCTCAGACTGAGGAGGGCGGCCTGGGACTGGGTGAACAGTCCCAATTTGATGCGCTGATGCTGGCCACCAACACCTGCCAAACTGCCCTTACTAGTAGGCTTGAGTCGGTGCAGATGGACATCGGCCTTATACGGAGGGACATGGACGGGTTCCGAACCCGCCTTACGGAGGCAGAGCGCCGCATGGGAGATGCCGAGGACACTCTCCAAGAACACACTGCCTCCATTGATTTGCTCTGCACTAAAGTGAAGGTCCTGGAGGGACATGCAGAGGATGCAGAAAATCGCAATAGGAGGAACAACCTCCGTATCGTGGGCCTCCCTGAAGGAATAGAAGGGACCGATCCCCTAATGTTCACGGAGCGGTTGCTGCGCTCCCTTCTGCCCCAGGCCCGGTTCTCAGACTTTTTTGCCACCGGGAGCTCCTCCACGCACATTCATCTTTAGACTGCTGAACTTTAGGGATATAGATCTGGTGCTACGTGAGGCCAGGAAGGTGGAGGAGTTACGCCATGAGGGATCCAGGCTGATGATATTTCCAGACTACTCCATTGAAACCCAGAAGCTCAGGCGATCCTTTGATCACATGAAATTGAACCTCCGTAATAGGAAAATAAAGTACAGTATGCTCTTCCCTACACGGCTAAGGGTACAAGATGGTGAAACGGTCCGATTTTTTACATCGCCGGAGGAAGCATCTAATTGGGTGGAATCCCTACCCAGAGGTTGAAGTATACAGTAGGATACTATTTGTCTTCTGGGCTGGAGGTGATGACGGGCGCTTACAGGGGGCAGGGATGGATGCTAAGGAGTTGGTTGCGTGGTAAGCTGTCGGAAAGAGTTTATTGATAATTTTGGGAATGTGGTCTCTTTTGAAGTGTGTCTCTTGAAGGAGAACGATGTCTCCTTTCAATTTTCTCATCATGTCTAGAACTTTGCACCGTTTTTCAGGGATGTTTAGGCCTTTAGCGTTAAACGAAATCACTTTAAGTGTAGAGAGAGATTGTAGAGTAGTGTGGGGAATCATTTTAGTCTGGGATCAGCTTATGTGTGGAATGTTAGTGGGTTCTAGTGGATGATAATGGTATGTGTTTGGTCTTGAAGAAGCTAGTGTGGGGTGTCGCGGGTGTTATGTTTGATGAGAGGGGGCCGGCAGTCAGGGGACCAAGGGGGGCCTGCGGAATAGAGAGGAAAACATAGGAAAAATTGATTTAAGGTATGGGGTGAAGTTGGGGCGGGAAAGGGAGCAGGGAGGGGGAGGAAATGAAGAGAGGATTCAGGAAACGGGAGAGGGGTAGGGTACGTGGGTAATGAGACCAGTAGTTGTTTGTTTTGTTCGTTTTTTTTTTTTCTGGAGGGGGTCGGTCAAGTCTCCAGTCTGATTTAGAGACCGGGAGGCTAGACCGTTTGGGGGGAGTGACCAGCAGTCAGCCGGAGTTCAATAGTAAGGGGGAATGGATTTTGTGAGGCTTCGGACCCAGGGTGGCTTTAGGAGTTATGTGGGCGAAATTATATGAAGGTGTGAATGGGGGAACATGGTTAGGTGTGAAAAGAGAGTGGGGAGCAGACGGCGTGGGGCAAAAACCTTGGGATTTGAAGTTTTGGTGCTGTGTTGGTGATTGTGGATTGAGGCATTGAATAAAGGGTATAGAAATGTAGTGGGGAGATGAATGACATTGCGTTAGGAGAGGAGAAGGCGTGTCTACGGAGAGCTCAAGTATGGTTGGTTTAAACTTGGTTGAGGAGGTTAACAGTTTAAGTCTTTAGGCATGTAGTGATATGTGAAGGGAATATTAGGATAGACATCGTACCAGTTCTAGCATAAGTATTGTGTCATTGGTCTCCGGAGAAGACCTTCTCAGGAGAGCACTGAGGTTGTAATTCGTTACATAATACAGAGATATCAACCAGTACCATTAAGAGTGTTTCAACATATTGTAAGGAGATACGAATCTTACCCGTTCCTGGGGTGGATTGTAGAGGGCTCGCCTCCTCCCGGGGTGCGGACCGTGTGTTCAACGTGTTGGACATAATCCTCTTCTTATCAGGAGTGACGGGTGTATCGGGTTACCTTGGGCCATCTGACCTTGGGGGGGAGTAAGGTTTTCACAGGGAGAGAGAATACTAATTATAGAACTGGTGCTTACGTGTTTTTTGGTCGGTCGGCGCAGGTTACGGGAAGAGGCGAGTCTCCCACTTGATAGGCGTAACTTTCAAACAACTGTAACGAGAGCGAAGGTACAGGAAAGGAGGAGTATAGTCATTAAAACGAGTAGGATGTACTTGAGTGGGACACATTAGAGGTACAGGATAGGAGGGGAAGATTAAGAAAAAGATTTTGGAAAGATGAACAACAAGAAAAGAAAATAACCGGTGGCTTGGCGGGCAAGGAAGACGGACGTAGGAGAGAGAAGCTCCGTCTGTGAGAAAAGCAATCTAATGGCATCCTCTCTCCAGGAGCTTCACTTTGAGGTAAAAACACCTCCATCACACTAATCAGACCCTCAGCTATCTGATGAGACCAATTTGGGGCCGAAAACTTAACTTTCTCCGGGGATGGAGTAGGCCGCATCTGAAGCACCGGGCTAAATTTCCGGCCAGCCGGAACTTCCGTACACGCGGCGCTCGTTATTAGAGGCCGAGATTCTCCTAGGGTGATACCGGAGACATCATCCAAGCATACTATACCCCCAGGCTGACTTCTGGTGAGGGTAAGAAGCATTTACATAGAAACTTTGACTTCATATAAGGGCCGGACTTTCCAATACAATTTGCGGCCTATACCAGGCATTCTTACTACTGGTGCTCACCTTCAAAGTCTCTCTCATACCCATAAACCCTGGAAGAAAACCTACTTAACATGCAGTACCTGAAAGAATAGCTTTTACATTAACCGGGGGGTGAGACAACTGCAGCAGGCCCTACACGGAGCCCCTGTGACGACAGCCGCCATCTTGCGACCTCCTATCCAGGACTAGAGGTGTTGGTCAGAGGACCTAACGGCGCAGGGCATACACAACTACACGGCCCTACAGACTGCTATATAGCCCACATGAGCCTGAAGCATGAAGTGCCGCAGCTAAACTAATCTTCCATCAGGTGGCCGCCGCCATCTTGTGGCTAATCTGCAACCCTGCGCAGCCTTTTCCAACCTGACTCACACTAAACAATCGGCTGACCATATATAGCATGTACTCTACTTGCGGTGGATTGCTCCCTACAGTTCAATGGTCCAGGCCGTGACCCTCGCAGGCTTGACTATCTCCCCTCTATGACTTACTCCTGCCATACTGCTCTATCAGTTAGAATGCCAGCTTAAAGCCCCGCCACACCGGATCTAAACTAGCCGCCTATCACCAGTTGTACCCACAGACTATCATACATTAGTTGCTGTCAATATCTCAGTTTCCCAACCCCATAGGGGGTGATGTCACCAGGCAAAAAATCGGGCATTAAAACAAAATCAAAAACAATCCGTGATGCCCTCACACAAGCTGCTCTTAAAATGGCGACACAAACATCCCATCAGATGATCTCCCGTACCGCTCCACTACCAGAGAATCAACTTCCCTCGTCGCAGAATAGTGACCACTCCCAGGCAGCCCTATCATCCCCCCAGTGCTGCCCCAGGAGACCTCCAGCAAGCTGAGCTCCTGAATAAGTTTGAAACAATGCTACACAGAGCTTTACAACATACCTCAGACTTAATCACAGATAAACTGACAAAAGAGATTCGGGAGGTTGGCCGTCGCACCACAATCTTGGAGGAAAGAACGGAAGATCTGCAAATGGTCACCGCTGCTCATGAAGAAGACATAGAATCACTTAAAAATGAAAATGCCTCTCTCCAGGCCCGCCTGGAAGACTTTGAAAACAGAGCTCGGAGGTCGAATATAAGAATCAGGGGTATTCCTGAGTCGATAGAAGACCTTCAGTCCACCATCACGGCCCTGTTTCAAGAGTTGGCCCCCTCCATTCCGATTGAACGACTGGAGATGGACCGTATTCACAGATCTTTAGCTCCGCGTAAAGAGGAAGGTCCCCCAAGAGACATCATCACTAAG
>BLSH010149212.1:38336-54781 GCA_018402905.1 Glandirana rugosa
GACTTCTTGTGTTGGGAAGATGGCAATGAGTGATAGAGGGGGTGGGGACCCTCGTCCTATAATCCCCTCATCACTGTCACTCCTATAAAAGACAGTTCTCGTTGTTTCCTCTCTCTCTGACTAAGGTCCATGAATAAAGAAATGAACTGGTAGGAGATCAGAGGAGCCATTTACTCGTTACCTTGAGGGGGGAATTGTAAGATCCTCAGAGACAAAGCTGCCTGATGTGGGCGGAGTCCTGGTTTAGGGGAACCAATCAGCTGATGTCTAGTAATAATCTTTGAATTTCTATTTTAGTAGATGGACGGGAGATGAGGAAAACCTCAGAGGATCGTCTCACTTTGTCTCCAGACTGTAAAGTAGAAGATGAGGACATCACACAGTATAGTCCAGGAGAAAACCCGGCTACCTCCAATGTCCATCCGGCACCACACAGTGTAGATGGACCATCATATTTCTCTTATCCTGAGGAACCTCAGACTGTGAGGGACGGTGCCGGACCATCGTATTCCTCTTATCCTGAGGAACCTCAGACTGTGAGGGACGGTGCCGGACCATCGTATTCCTCTTATCCTGAGGAACCTCAGACTGTGAGGGACGGTGCTGTCCTTCCAACAGATAAGAGGTTTCCCTGTACTGAGTGTGGGAAGTGTTTCCATTTTAAATCCAATCTTAATGTGCATAAAAGATCTCACACAGGTGAGAAGCCGTATTGCTGTTCTGAGTGTGGGAAATGTTTTTCACAGAGGTACCATCTTTGCAGACATCAGAAGTCTCACACTGGTGAGAAGCCGTATACCTGTTCTGAGTGCGGAAAATGCTTTGTGCAAAAAACAGAACTTGTCTCACATCAGAGGTCTCACACGGGAGAGAAGCCATTTTCCTGTCCTGAGTGCGGGAAATGTTTTTCAGGGAAGTCCAGTCTTTACAAACATCAGACATTGCACACAGGAGAGAAACCGTATTCTTGTTCTACATGCGGGAAATGTTTTGTAACAAAATCTGAACTTGTCATACATGAAAGGTATCACACGGGGGAAAAGCCATATTGTTGTCCTGAGTGCGGGAAATGTTTTTCAGATAAGTACAGTCTTTACAAACATCAGAGATTGCACACAGGTGAGAAGCCTTATTCCTGTCCTGAATGCGGGAAGTGTTTTTCACTGACATCCGCTCTTTACAGACACCAGAGACTGCACATGGGGGAGAAGCCCTATTCCTGTCCTGAGTGTGGGAAATGTTTTTCACAGAGGTCCAATCTTTGCAGACATCAGAGATTGCACATGGGAGAGAAGCCGTATTCCTGTCTTGAGTGCGAGAAATGTTTTTCACAGAAGTCCGCTCTTTACAGACATCAGAAATCTCACACGAGGGAGAAGCCGTATTCCTGTCCTGAGTGCGGGAAAAGTTTTTCACAGAAGTCCAGTCTTTCTGTACATCAGAGGTCTCACACGGGGGAGAAGCCGTATTCCTGTCCTGAGTGCGGGAAATATTTTTCAAGGACATCCAGTCTTTACAAACATCGGAAATCTCACAATGGGGAGAGACCACTTTCCTGTCCTGAGTGAGGGAATTTTTTCTCACTGAAGTCCTGTCTTCCTGCACATCAGGGTCCCACACAACCTTCGAGTTGTATTAGTGAGTGCGGGAAATGTCTTGTATATGAATGTTGCTGGACATGTGGGGAAGAAGCACACCCTGATATACACCTCAAATATACTCCATGGCTGATCTTCATCATGGAAGAAACAGTTCATAAGGAGATCAGAGATCACCAAAGACATGGATGAAGTGTTGTACTGTGTTGGCCATTGATAGCAGGAGAAAAATAAAAATGGAGTCATTACCTCTCATTGGCTGAGTGCATTTTGTGGTGTAATCTCTTGTTAAAGGTCTGTTTTCTCAAGTCGTCTTCCAGGATGAAACGCGTTAACTCCGCCACTTAAAAGGCGGTCCTCTAGGCCTTTTAAAATAAAAATGGAGTCATTACCTCTCATTGACTGAGTGCATTTTGTGGTGTAATCTCTTGTTAAAGGTCTGTTTTCTCAAGTCGTCTTCCAGGATGAAACGCGTTAACTCCGCCACTTAAAAGGCGGTCCTCTAGGCCTTTTAAAATAAAAATTGAGTTATTACCTCTCATTGGCTGAGTACATTTTGTGGTTTAAACTCTTGCAAGAGGTCTGTTTTCTCAAGTTGTCTTCCAAGACGAAACACGTTAACCCCACCACTTAAAAGGCGGTCCTCTAGACCAGTGTTTGTTCCTCAACTCCAGTCCTCAAGGCCCACCAACAGGTCATGTTTTCTGGATTTCCATTATTTTGCACAGGTGATTTGATCAGTTTCACTGCCTTAGTAATTACCATAGGCGATTCATCTGAGGGAAATCCTGAAAACATGACCTGTTGGTGGGCCTTGAGGACTGGAGTTGAGGAACACTGCTCTAGACCTTTTAAAATAAAAATGGAGTCATCCCCTCTCATTGGCTGAGTGCATTTTGTGGTGTAAACTCTTGCAAGAGGTTTGTTTTCTCAAGTCGTCTTCCAAGACGAAACGCGTTAACCCCACCACTTAAAAGGCGGTCCTCTAGACCTTTTAAAATAAAAATTGAATGATCACTTTTCATTGGCTGAGGACATTTTGTGGTGCAAACTCTTGCAAGAGGTCTGTTTTCTCAAGTTGTCTTCCAAGACGAAACGCGTTCACCCCACCACTTAAAAGGCGGTCCTCTAGACCTTTTAAAATAAAAATGGAGTCCTTACCTCTCATTGGCTGCATTTTGTGGTGGAAGATTTCACAAACACTTACAGGTCCGGTTCTAAAAACTTTGTGGAATAAATGTGATGCGCATTCCCCCAGCCTTAACCAGGATTGCTCATATTTGTTGCCAGTGATTTCCTATGATCAATGGCTCCATCTAATGGCCATAATGTGGCACTGCAGTGTTAATACCGCTTTATTGCCCCATAATTGTGATGACGGTCATAGAAAATTGCTGTGTTAATGAAATTACTACTTCACTTCTCCATTTCACCATCACCCTCCGGGAACAAGGAGACCTGCAAAGACAAAACATTCCCGAGTGTGCAGTCTATGAGGATTGGGCAGGAGCAGAACGGAAAAATTTGTTTAATTTCGGATAGATTAGTTACCGATTTTGTTTCGGAATTCGTTCGTTTGATTTTGTTTCATTTATTAATTTTGTAAGGAATTCCAAATTTTCGGAATGGTTTGAACCCTGTGTGAAGAATAGCTGGTTGCTAAGGAGCGGGCCGGAAAGACGGCCGCCTCTTCCTTGACAACCGATGACTCATCAGCTGTCAGCGGGCTTCCCCACTGAGAGGGAAATGTAAAGAATGCCGGCAATAGAAAATTCAGAACTAAAAACAGCGTGGAGCCCCCTCACCAATCCATACCAAGTTCTTCGGGTCTGGTTTGGATTTTAAGGGGAACCCCAAGAAAAAATCCATACCAGACCCTTATCCGAGTATGCAGACCAGGGAAGGGGGGATGAGCCCGCCCCTGCTGAACCATATCAGGCCACATGTCCTCAACATAGGGGGGGTGCTTAATGGGGTTGATGTTGATGGGGTCAATGGCCTCTTTCCCACAAACCAGGGTGGTGGTTGTAGGGGGGTTATCGGTAGATATGAGCGGTTCATTTAGTTCCGGATTAAAATTCGGACGAATTTTAGTTTTTAGGGAATTCGTATGTTTCCAAATTGCAATAGTACCGAATTTAAACGATTCCAAAACAGTGAAAAAAAAATTCGGACGAAATTCGAATAATTTTCAAATAGCTTTCGAATACTTTTCAAATTCGAATAGTTTTTGAATTCGAAAAGTCCTCTAATTTGAATACTTTTTCAATTTCCAAAGAGAACAAAATAGAATAGAAAACAAAGGAATAGAACATAAAAAACACAATAGAGTAGAAAAGAATATAACAGAAAACAAAAAAAAGAATACAACAGCTCTGTTCCCCTCCCCCACATTATATTCTTTCATTTTCTGTTATATTCCCCTCTATTGTATTCTATCTTTTTCCATTCTATTCCTCCACTTTCCACACCCCATTCTCCTTGGAAATTGGAAAACGATTTGAATTCGAAAACAATTCGCATTCGAAAATGATTCGAATTTTAATCATTTTCAAATAGTTTTAGAATACTTTTTTGAATTCGAAAAGTCCTTGAATTTGAATAGTTTTACAATTTCCAAAGAGAACAACATGGAATAGAAAACAAAGGAATAGAACAGAAAAGAAAACAGTAGACTAGAAAAGAAAAAAAAAAGAATACAACAGCTCTGTTCCCCTCCACCACATTATATTCTTTCATTCTCTGTTATATTCCCCTCTATTGTATTCTATCTTTTTCCATTCTATTCCTCCACTTTCCACTCCACACCCCTTTCTCCTTAGATATTGGGAAACGATTCAAATTTGAAAATAATTTGCATTGGAAAATGATTCACATTCGAAATCTATTCCAATTTGAATAATTTTCAAATAGTTTTCGAATACTTTTCAAATTCGAAAAGTTTTCAAATCCGAATAGTTTTTGAAATCTAAAAGTCCTCAAAATTGAATAGTTTTTCAATTCCCAAAGAGAACAAAATAGAATAGAAAACAAAGGAAAAGAACAGAAAAAAACAATAGACTAGAAAAGAATAGAACAGAATAGAATACAACAGCTCTGTTCCCCTTCCCCACATTATATTCTTTCATTTTCTGTTATATTCCCCTCTATTGTATTCTATCTTTTTCCAGTCTATTCCTCCACTTTCCATTCCACCCCCTTCTCCTTGGAAATTCCAAAAAAGATTCAAATTCGAAAACAATTCGCATTCGAAAACTATTCGAATTTGAATAATTTTCAAATACTTTTCCAATTCGAAAAGTTTTCAAATTCGAATAGTTTTTGAATTCGAAAAGTCCTCGAATTTCAATACTTTTTCAATTTCCAAAGAGAACAAAATAGAATAGAAAACAAATGAATAGAACAGGAAAAAAAACAATAGACTAGATAAGAATAGAACAGAAAATTATTTTGTATTCTATCTTTTTCCATTCTATTCCTCCACTTTCCACTCCACCCCCATTCTCCATGGCAATTGGAAACCTATTCAAATTTGAAAACTGTTCAAATTCGAAATTTGAAAATGATCCGCATTCAAAAACTTTTCGAATTCGAAAACTATTCGAAATGGATTCCAAAACTTTTCGAATCGATTTGAAAATGGATGAATGAAACAAATTCTGAAAACGAATTCAACTAAACGAATTTATGCAAAAATTTTGAAACGAAACTAAACACATTTTTTCGCTCTGCGCACGTCTAGTTATCGGAATCTAGAAGCCCCCTTCAACAAACTCTTTTTGCCATCTAGATAGGGGGAGGGGGACCTGTGGACTTGATGTTTATGGATTTGGAAAAAGCATTTGATACAGTTCCCCATAAGCGCTTAATTTACGAGCTGAGGTCTTCAGGCTTGGACCATAAGGTTTGTTCTTGGATAGAAAACTGGTTATGGGGTCGCGCCCAAAGGGTGGTGATAAATAACGAGTACTCAGGCTGGTCTGGAGTGGTAAGTGGGGTCCCCCAAGGTTCTTTCTTGGGACCGATTCTATTCAATTTATTCATAAATGATATAGACCAGGGTTTCTCAACCAGGGTTCCGTGGATCCCTTGGGTTCCTCCAGAGGTTGCTAGGGGTTCCTTGAGCAATGGTTAATTTCTTCCTCTCAGATAAATTCCCAATGACACCATTGATCTTTTTAGCTATCTGTAAGGGGGTAATTCTTCCCAATGACCACAAGTGTAAGGAGCATTCTTCCCAATGACCACAAGTGTAAGGAGTATTCTTCCCATTGACCACAAGTGTAAGGAGCATTCTTCCCATTGACCACAAGTGTAAGGAGCATTCTTCCCATTGACCACAAGTGTAAGGAACATTCTTCCCATTGATCACAAGTGTAAGGAGCATTCTTCCCATTGATCACAAGTGTAAGGAGCATTCTTCCCAATGACCACGAGTGTAAGGAGCATTCTTCCCATTGACCACAAGTGTAAGGAGCATTCTTCCCATTGACCACAAGTGTAAGAAGCATTCTTCCCATTGACCACAAGTGTAAGGGGCATTCTTCCCATTGACCACAAGTTTAAGGAGCATTCTTCCAATTGACCACAAGTGTAAGGAACATTCTTCCCAATGACCACAAGTGTAAGGAACATTCTTCCCATTGACCACAAGTGTAAGGAACATTCTTCCAATTGACCACAAGTGTAAGGAGCATTCTTCCCATTGACCACAAGTGTAAGGAGCATTCTTCCCATTGACCACAAGTGTAAGGAGCATTCTTCCCAATGACCACGAGTGTAAGGAGCATTCTTCCCATTGACCATAAGTGTAAGGAGCATTCTTCCCATTGACCACGAGTGTAAGAAGCATTCTTCCCATTGACCACAAGTGTAAGGAGCATTCTTCCCATTGACCACAAGTGTGAGGAGCATTCTTCCCAATGACCACAAGTGTAAGGAGCATTCTTCCCATTGACCATCACACTAATGTATCGTGAGTTGAAGATTTTTAATTTACAGCAGAGGTTCCCCGAGATCGAAGAATTATTTCAAGGGTTCCTCGGTGTTGAAAAGGTTGAGAAAGGCTGACATAGAGGGAGGGATAAATGGCTTAATCTCAGTTTTTGCGGACAACACAAAGATAAGTGGGGCAATAACTTCACATCAGGATGTAGAAACTTTACAGAATGGCCTGAACATAATAATGGGGTTGGCAACTACATGGCAAATGAGGTTTAATGGAGAGAAAT
Source organism: Glandirana rugosa (assembly GCA_018402905.1). Lineage (NCBI taxonomy): Eukaryota > Metazoa > Chordata > Amphibia > Anura > Ranidae > Glandirana > Glandirana rugosa. The sequence continues at coordinate 45,166 of BLSH010149212.1, forward strand.
GTAAAGTAATGCACTTGGGGGCAAAAAACATAAATGCAAACTACTCACTAGGGGGAGAACTTCTGGGGGAATCAAGGATGGAGAAGGATCTGAGGGTCCTAGTAGATACCAAAAGCCGGCAGAATATTAGCATGCATAAAAAAAGGGATATACTCCAGGGTTGAAAACTATAATCCTACCACTTTATAAAGCTCTGGTGAGGCCCCATCTGGAGTATTCCATCCAGTTCTGGTCACCAGTGCTCAGAAGGGATGAGCTGGAGAGTCCAAAGAAGGGCAACAAAACGAATAAGGGGACTGGAGGACCTCAATTATGAGGAACAACTGCAAACATTAAATCTATTCTCGCTGGAGAAGCGACGCTAGAGAGGGGACATGATAGCTGTCACGGACCTTCATCCTCAACAGGATTATGTCTGCCGTAAAAGCTTCCTTTGTCTGGTACCAGCATGATCCAAGGTCCCTTGGCCCACCCAGTCACTTTGTCGAAGCATCAGTGTAGGGTGAAAACTTAAGACTCTTTACTGAAACACAGGTACACAGAGGTATACACTCAGGGGACAACCCCCCCTTCCTTTGCCTACCTCCTTCAGTAACAAGACACACAGCTTTCCAAAAGTAGGCCATCTTTAGGAAGGGCTGCTGGAGAAACGCCGCTTGAGAGGGGACATGATAGCTGTTACGGACCTTCGTCCTCAACAGGATTATGTCTGCCGTAAAAGCTTCCTTTGCCCGGTACCAGGCGCTGTTCTGAGTGGAACCTGTCCTGTTAAACCGCTGTATGGTCTTGGCAACCGTGCTGCAGCTCAGTTTCAGGGTCTTGCCAATCTTCTTATAGCCTAGGCCATCTTTATGTAGAACAACAATTCTTTTTTTCAGATCCTCTTCTTTGCCATGAGGTGCTATGTTGAACTTCCAGTGACCAGTATGAGAGAGTGAGAGTGATAACACCAAATTTAGCACCCCTGCTCCCCATTCATACCTGGGCCTTGTAACACTAACAAGTCACATGACACCGGGGAGGGAAAATGGCTAAGTGGGTCCAATTCGGACATTTTCACTTAGGGGTGTACTCACTTTTGTTGCCAGCGGTTTAGACATTAATGGCTCTGTGTTGAGTTATTTTGAGGGGACAGCAAATTTACACTGTTATACAAGCTGTACACTCACTACTTTACATTGTAGCAAAGTGTCATTTCTTCAGTGTTGTCACATGAAAAGATAGAATAAAAATATTTACAAAAATGTGAGGGGTGTACTTACTTTTGTGAGATACTGTACATCCCATAATACTTTGCTCCCAAGGCAGATAGAACAATGGGATACAGGCACTTAAACACATAACAAACCCACCCCACCTCAAACTATGTAGCAATGGTCTGTGAAACACTCCTACAAGATTCTAGCAGTCTGAAAGGCAAAATCATCCATCTTCACCCATTTCCTGAGGGACATTGTTCACAAATATTACTGTCCCAAGTGAAAGAGCCCCCTCAACACAAACCACACCTATAGGACCCTGGATATCAAGCGTAACATGAAATGCTGAGTCCGGTGTGGTTGTACGATGAGTCGGGTTCAGACAGACCAGACCAGACTGGAGTTCTCGGTCACCCTGTGCCTCTAATAGACACAGGGTGACTTACACATAGGATGAGCCGGGGGAGCTGGACAAGGAGTTTCGAGAGCTCTCCAAGGTAAGCTGGGTTCCACAAGCCCCCCACCCAAAGTGACTCCCGTCACAATAGCGATCTACAAATACCTCAGTGAGGATCCCAGCATAGGAAAAAAAATATTCAGTCTCAGGAATTGCATGAGGACACGGGGCCACACAATGAGATTGGAGGAGAAGCAGTTTAACCTTTACCACTTCCAGCCCATGGACATCTATTGACGTCCTGGACTTTGAGTGGTGATATCTGAATGGTGCCTACAGCTACAGACAGCATTCAGATATTGTTTTTTTTCTGGCAGCGATTCTGCGTGTGATGAGAGTGATCTCCACGGCGAATTTGCAGCGAGATCAGTTTTATCAGCGGCGGGAGAGGTGCCACCCCCCCCTCCCACCCTTTTCCCGTCATCTCCACCGCTTACCGGAGAGGCGGAGATGATCGGGCCCGTTTCCCCCAGTGTCTGTGAGCCAAGTGAGCGGAAGATACCGGCCACTCGGCCCCATAACATTGCAGGGCGGAAGCGACGCCACAAATCACTTCCGCCCTTAGCTCTTAAAGGGGACATTTTTTTTTAACTGTCATTGCTTTTCAATTTTTTGTTTTTTTTTTTGCATCTAACCGTAAATATGAGATTTGAGGTCTTTTTGACCCCCCAGATCTCATATTTAAGAGGTTCTGTCCTGCTTTTTTCCAATACAAGGAATGTTTACATTTCTTGTATTAGCAATAAAAGTGATCAAAAATTTTTTTTAAAAGAAAGGTGTAAAAATAAAAAAATAAACAGTAAAATAAATAAGAAAAAAAAAAATTGAAATCGCCCCGTCCCCGCGAGCTCGCGCGCAGAAGCGAACGCATATGTAAGTCCTGCCCGCATATGAAAACGGTGTTCAAACCGCACATGTGAGGTATCGCCGCGATCTTACAGCGAGAGCAATAATTTTAGCACTAGGCCTCTTCTGTAACGCAAAACTGCTAACCTGTAGGAATTTTTAAACATCGCAGATGGAGATTTTTAAGTGCCAATGTTTGTCGCCATTCCATGAGCGGGCACAATTTTGAAGCGTGACGTGTTGGGTATCAATTTACTCGGCGTAACATTATCTTTCACAATATAAAAAAAAATTGGGCAAACTTTACTGTTTTCTTATTTTTTAACTCAAAAAAGTAATTTTTTTCCAAAAAAAAATTACGCTTGTACGACCACTGCGCAAATATCATGCGACAGAAAGTATTGCAACAACCGCCATTTTATTCTCTAGGGTGTTGGAAAAAAATATATAATGTTTGGGGGTTTTAAGTAATTTTATAGCAAAAAAACCTGATTTTAACTTGTACACACCAAGTCCAAAAAATAGGGCCGGTATGGAAGTGGTTAGACTGCGTAGGGGGTTTTTTCACTGTCAGGGCAAAAAAAGAAGTGGAACTCTCTTCCACAATTGGTGGTGGCTGCGGGGAGTATGGATATTTTTAAAAGACTCTTGGATGTATATCTTAAAGAACACAACATACAGGGATATGGGAAACAATTGTAGAGACTGACACAGGTACACCGGTTGAACTGGATGGACTATTGTCTTTATTCAGCCTTACCTACTATGTAACAAGGGGGCTCCCAGATCCTGCCCCCTTCTCATCCAGTGGAAAAAGCGTTTGCAATGAAGAAACTATTCCTGTTGTTAACCCAACCCACTGTATACTAAGCAAAGATCTCCTTGTACCTATTGAAGATGTTCCATATTTTAAAAATTCTGCAGACAGAAAATTTGAGATGCTCTTAACCCTCCCCTCTTAACTCCCGTTTATGTACATTTTCCAGGCAGTTCTCGGTCACCCTGTGCCTCTAATAGACACAGGGTGACTTACACACAGAAGGGGCCGGGGGAGATGGGCAAGGAGTTTCCAGAGCTCTCCAAGGTAATCTGGGTTCCACAAGGCCCCCACCCAAAGTGGAAAAGGAGTTTGCAGTGAAGAAACTATTCCTGTGGTTAACCCAACCCACTTTATACTAAGCAAAGATCTCCTTGTACCTATTGAAGATGTTCCATATTTTAAAAATTCTGCAGACAGAAAATTTGAGATGCTCCTAACCCCTCCCCTCTTAACCCCCATTTATGTACATTTTCTAGGCAGTTCTCGGTCACCCTGTGCCTCTAATAGACACTGGGTGACTTACACACAGGAGGGGCTGGGGGAGATGGACAAGGAGTTTCCAGAGCTCTCCAAGGTAAGCTGGGTTCCACAAGACCCCCACCCAAAGTGCAAAAAGAGTTTGCAGTGAAGAAACTATTCCTGTGGTTAACCCAACCCACTCTATACTAAGCAAAGATCTCCTTGTATCTGTTGAAGATGCTCCATATTTTAAAAATTATGCAGACAGAAAATTTGAGATGCTCCTAACCCCTCCCCTCTTAACCCCCGTTTATGTACATTTTCCAGGCAGTTCTCGGTCACCCTGTGCCTCTAATAGACACAGGGTGACTTACACACAGAAGGGGCCGGGGGAGATGGGCAAGGAGTTTCCAGAGCTCTCCAAGGTAATCTGGGTTCCACAAGGCCCCCACCCAAAGTGGAAAAGGAGTTTGCAGTGAAGAAACTATTCCTGTGGTTAACCCAACCCACTTTATACTAAGCAAAGATCTCCTTGTACCTATTGAAGATGTTCCATATTTTAAAAATTCTGCAGACAGAAAATTTGAGATGCTCCTAACCCCTCCCCTCTTAACCCCCATTTATGTACATTTTCTAGACAGTTCTCGGTCACCCTGTGCCTCTAATAGACACAGGGTGACTTACACACAGGAGGGGCTGGGGGAGATGGACAAGGAGTTTCCAGAGCTCTCCAAGGTAAGCTGGGTTCCACAAGACCCCCACCCAAAGTGGAAAAAGAGTTTGTAGTGAAGAAACTATTCCTGTGGTTAACCCAACACACTCTATACTAAGCAAAGATCTCCTTGTACCTTTTGAAGATGTTTCATGTTCCAAAGATTCTGCAGACAGAAAATTTGAGATGCTCCTAACCCCTCCCCTCTTAACCCACGTTTATGTACATTTTCCAGGCAGGGGCTCTCTAGTTCCAGGAGGACGTGTGGGTACTAGTGCTGGTGCGGTTCGATCTATGATGGCTGTGTCTACAGGACACACTTGATCACATCACTCTGTACCAGGTCGCTGCGATTGACCCAGGTACCATGTAATCGCTGTGACCAATCATGGTAAACACATTCCACTAGTAAACAACTGTCATAAACAGCCTTCTTGGAGGCAGTACCCTTCGCCCAATTCCATTCAAGGGCTCTCCATCTAAGCATTCGGTCAGCATGGAAAAAGTAGGCTCTGCCCAAGCTGTTCCTCACCACTTCATCTCTTAACAGTGGAAAAATATTTCCTTCCCTACAAGTTATTATGAAGTTATAACAGATGCGAGCCTGTCAGGCTGCAGAGGAGCCTTTCAATCCTTGACAGTCAGGGAACATGGTCAAGAGAAGACAGCAAACTCCCCATCAACATCTTGGAGCTTAAAGCCCTCCATTACCCTCCCATACCCCTCTTCAAAAAAACAAAATGCTTGAGGCCGTCCAGGAAATACATCAGATCCTTAATCCAAGTACACCGCCTGGCTGACCAGGAACTGGGTGGTGAGCGCGGGCTCCCTTACTCCTGAACCGTACCAGGCCACATGCCCTCAACATAAGGGGGTACCATGTTTATGAGGACAAGGGCCTCTTCTCCACATCCCTGGTTGTGATTGTCTAGAGCAGGAGGCTTATCAAAATCAGGGAGCCCCCTTTAACAATAAGGGGGGCCCCCAAATACTGCCCCCTCCACATTAATAGTACCACTTGCTGAATGAGCTGTCTTCAGTTATATAAAGGTAGGGGGGTGGGGATAGTGGGGGCATCATTGCCAAAATGTATTATTTGGGCAGTGATGTCACTGGTATCCCTACCACTTTGCTTTGGAGTGGATTCCTGGTGGTTTTTGTGGTTCTTAGGGAAGGGGAAGCTGTGAGCACCTGCTGCTTCCATAGGAACCAGCGACAAGAGAAGATGTCATTTATAGAAGCTGTAGATATATCACTTCTATGTATGGTACAATGGGAGAAGGACCCCCTTATATCAGTGCTCAGTGTAGTGGTCCCTTACGTTGGGGTCCCTTACACTGGTGACCAATGGGAGATGGATCCTCATATCAGTGGTCAGTGCAGTGGTCCCTTACACTGGTGACCAATGAAAGAAGGACCTCCATATATCAGTGGTCAGTGGGAGAAGGACATTCTTATATCAGTGGTCAGTGTAGTGATTCCTTACATTGGTGACCAATGGGAGAAGGATCCCATCAATGGTCAATGTAGTGGTCCCTTTACATTGGTGACCAATGGGAGAAGGATCCCATCAGTGGTCAGTGTAGTGGTCCCTTACATTGGTGACCAATAGGAGAAGGACACCCTTATATCAGTGGTCAGTGTGGTGGCCCCTTACTTTGGTGACCAATAGGAGAAGGACACCCTTATATCAGTGGTCAGTGTGGTGGTCCCTTACTTTGGTGACCAATAGGAGAAGGACCCCTTATATCAGTGGTCAGTGTGGTGGTCCCTTACATTGGTGACCAATAGGAGAAAGACCCCCTTATATCAGTGGTCAGTGTGGTGGCCCCTTACTTTGGTGACCAATAGAAGAAGGACCCCCTTATATCAGTGGTCAGTGTGGTGGTCCCTTACTTTGGTGACCAATAGGAAAAGGACCCCCTTATATCAGTGGTCAGAGTGCTGGTCCCTTACTTTGGTGACCAATGGGAGAAAAAAACCCTTATACCAGTGGTCAGTGTGGTGGTCCCTTACTTTGGTGACCAATAGGAGAAGGACCCCCCTTATATCAGTGGTCAGTGTGTTGGTCCCTTACTTTGGTGACCAATAGAAGAAGGACCCCCTTATATCAGTGGTCAGTGTAGTGGTCCCTTACTTTGGTGACCAATAGGAGAAGGACCCCCATATATCAGTGGTCAGGGTGGTGGTCCCTTACATTGGTGACCAATAGGAGAAGGACCCCCTTATAACAGTGGTCAGTGTGGTGGTCCCTTACTTTGGTGACCAATAGGAGAAGAACACTCTTATATCAGTGGTCAGTGTGGTGGTCCCTTACTTTGGTGACCAATAGGAGAAGGACCCTCTTATACCAGTGGTCAGTGTGGTGGTCCCTTACTTTGGTGACCCATAAGAGAAGGACCCCTTATATCAGTGCTCAGTGTAGTGATTCCTTACATTGGTGACCAATAGGAGAAGGACACCCTTATATCAATGGTCAGTGTGGTGGTCCCTTACTTTGATGACCAATGGGAGAAGGACCCCTTATATCAGTGGTCAGTGTGGTGGACCCTTACTTTGGTGACCAATAGGAGAAGGACCCCTTATATCAGTGGTCAGTGTGGTGGTCCCTTACATTGGTGACCAATAGGAGATGTGGTGGACCCTTACTTTGGTGACCAATAGGAGAAGGACCCCTTATATCAGTGGTCAGTGTGGTGGTCCCTTACATTGGTGATCAATAGGAGAAGGACCCCCCTTATATCAGTGGTCAGTGTGTTGGTCCCTTACTTTGGTAACAATAGAAGAAGGACCCCCTTATATCAGTGGTCAGTGTAGTGGTCCCTTACTTTGGTGACCAATAGGAGAAGGACCCCCATATATCAGTGGTCAGAGTGGTGGTCCCTTACATTGGTGACCAATAGGAGAAGGACCCCCTTATACCAGTGGTCAGTGTGGTGGTCTCTTACTTTGGTGACCAATGGGAGAAGAACACTCTTATATCAGTGGTCAGTGTGGTGGTCCCTTACATTGGTGACCAATAGGAGAAGGACCCCCTTATACCAGTGGTCAGTGTGGTGGTCCCTTACTTTGGTGACCAATAAGAGAAGGACCCCTTATATCAGTGGTCAGTGTGGTGGTCCCTTACATTGGTGACCAATGAGAGAAGGACCTCCTTATATCAGTGGTCAGTGGGAAAAGGACATTCTTACATCATCAATGGGAAGACCGCCCTTCTTATAGGTCATTGATGTCAGTTGTCACTGAGAGACAGAAATTGTTCATTGCTCAAGGAACCCCTAGAAACCTTTGGGGGAACTCTGGCTGAGAAAGGCTGGACTAGGCAGTAATATATTTCTCTCCCCCTTGGTGGGAGTGGAGATGACCCCATCTATAAGGATATACAGGACATCCACACACAGCACAAGGCCGTGTTCTCACTACCAGACGCTTCTCGGGGCTGCAGTTCCTCTGAGCTCCACAAGGTGGTGATCTCACTTCAACCCAGACAGGAAGTCTCTATGGAAGACAGGAAGTGATGTCAGCTACAGACAGGAAGTTCCGGGTCAGAGGTGAGTCGGGAGGAAGTAGAGAGGAGACAAAGCTGGAAGTGGCAACAGAGGAGGTAATAAGATTTTATTTTCTATTTACACCCAGTAACCCCCCGTGCTGTCCACCCTGACGCAATTTGATATCTGTGCGACTTTTGGTCCGACTATGGTGTCTGTTTATGAAACTGGGATCAGCGCAGTTCATTTTCGGTTTATGAAGCAGAGATAATCGGGGGGGGAGAAACTGTTCTCCGTCGATCATCTCTACACATGGAGAAGCTGTCCCTGCCTGACACAGAAACGGGCGGTTTATGAAGCTGCGATCTTCGTACTTCACTGGCGATCTGCGGCAGAATTCACCCTCCCCCATTCACCAGCTCAGAGGTGGTGAATCAGGGAGTGAAGAGGGGATCCCCGGGGGGGAAGGAGGAAGATTACTGACTTTTTTCTTCCTTGGCCCGACCCCCCCCCCAGCACAGCAACCTCCCCCTGCCATGTATATATGATGATGTGTGTATATGCATACCTGTATATGTAATGTGTGTGTTTATATATACATATATTGTGTAGGGGGGGCTAATTATTCTATTAACGAGGTGGGCGGCCTCCTCCGAGAATGTCCGTTACTGAGCAGTGATAATTTATTAACCGGTTCCCGATCGGATAGCGCGAATCGGCGTCTATAAACAGCGGCTTGCGCTTGCGCGCCCTCATGCCCGTCGCACTCTCCAGCAGTGTGGTCACGGGTTCGGGACCCGATGTCCGCCGGCTACCAGCGATCGCCTGGCACAGAAGAAAAACTGGGAACCGCCGATGTAAACACGGCGGTTCCCCGCTCTGTCAGGCGGCATGTAAGAGATCTACTGATTCCTGTCACTGGCATCAGTTAGATCTCTGGTGCCCCTGGCAGCCCAGCCCCCTCACAGTTAGAACACACCTAGGGAATAAGGTTGGGCTTGGGCATGTTCGGGAACCAAACGTGCCCGAGCCCGCCAGGCAGTGAACCCTGCACTGCGCTAATCACAGGCAGTGAGACATTTCCCCGATGCGTGGCTCGGGCAAGTTCGAATCCGAACACGCCTGAGCCCATCCTTACTAGGGAACACAGTTATACCCTAGATTGCATCTTTCCAGACAGAGATTCCACACAAAGGAGAAGTTCTATTCCCACCCTGCTCTCCCTTACTATCACCCCATACAGTAACTGCTCTCCCCCTACTATCACCCCATACAGTAACTGCTCTCATCCTACTATCACCCCATACAGTAACTGCTCTCCCCTACTATCTCCCTATGCAGCAACTGCTCTCCCCCTACTATCTCCCTATGCAGCAACTGCTCTCCCCTACTATCACCCATACAGTAACTGCTCTCCCCTACTATCTCCCTATGCAGCAACTGCTCTCCCCTACTATCACCCCATGCAGCAACTGCTCTCCCCTACTATCACCCATACAGTAACTGCTCTCCCCCTGCTATCTCCCTATGCAGCAACTGCTCTCCCCCTACTATCTCCCTATGCAGCAACTGCTCTCCCCTACTATCTCCCTATGCAGCAACTGCTCTCCCCCACTATCTCCCTATGCAGCAACT
>BLSH010149212.1:57553-69667 GCA_018402905.1 Glandirana rugosa
CCCACTGGAAGGACACACCTTAGGGCCCTTATGTTTCCTGCCCCTGTAGAGAGACCACCCAAAGACAATGACCCACTAAGATAGTACTACAAGAACAACTCTGGGAACACAAGGAGTTTTTCGAGGAGGTAGTGTGGTATTCGGAGTGGGAGGAGAAATATTAGAAGAGGTTAACCCCATCCCTCACCATCATCAGGTAGATGAGGAACGATTATTGGTAGTTATGATTTATACACAAGCATGTTTGTTACAATGAATGTTTTGTTATATATTCAGAGTGGAAACCTCGAGGATAATAATATTGGAGAAGATTATAAAGAGGAGGGTGAGGCTTATGGTGTGATGGAGGAGCTTTTTGAGGAACACAAGGGTCTCAACAAGAACATCATGATAGAATCACCCAGTAACAGAAACCCACCAGAGAGATGTCCCCGTCCTTTGTATTCCCGGGATTCCACACAGGAAGGTCACCCCATCCCTCACCATCATCAGGTAGATGGAGGAACCATTATTGGTAGTTATTTATTTTAGCACAATTGTTATAATGTCTTATTATTTACTCAGAGTGGAAACCTTGGAGCTGATAATATTATTGTTAAAGAAGAGTATAAAGAGGAGTATGGTGTGATGGAGGGGTTCTCTGAGGGACACAAGGATATGATGGAGCCACCTAATACCAGGAACCCTCCAGAGAGATGTCCCCGTCCTCTGTATTCCCGGGATTCCACACAGGAAGGTCACCCCATCCCTCACCATCATCAGGTAGATGAGGAACAATCACTGATAGTATCATTAGGATCTGTACATTATCTGCATTGTTACCATTGATGTCATTTTTATTTTATATTCAGAGTGGAAACCTGAGAGATTCTAAAGTTGAGGTTAAAGAAGAGATTAAAGAGGAGGATGGGGTGATGGAGGAGTTTTCTGAAGGACACAAGGATTTCTATAAGCACATCATGATGAAGCCACTTAGTAACAGAAACCCACCAGAGAGATGTTCCCGTCCTCTTTCCGGGGATTCCACACAGGAAGGTCACCCCATCCCTCACCCTCATCAGGTAGGTGGAATTGAGGGTCGGGAACATAAAGTGATTGAACCCTCTGACATGTGGAGACGATGTGTGGACTCTACAAGATGATATTTTCTATGTGATCTCACATCATAAATACTTCTATGTTACAGATGTTATTTTCTGCCATTCTCTTGGTTTAGGGTGGAGATCTGATGATCATAAAAGTTGAGGGTGAAGTAGAAGAGACGTATGTGAGGGATGATCAGCAATATACGGAGGAGGCTGGACTGAGGAGGACATTCATAGAGGAGGACACTCCTACAGAGATCAGCACAGGTGACCCATAATATATTCTTCTCTTATCTCTGCTCTGTTACTGCACACTGATTGGTCCAGAGTCAGAGTAGGGCAGGAGCTGAGTGATCTCAGCCAATAGTAAAACTCTATTAACAGTCTAGTTGGGATGAAAATCAATAAATAACATAAAGGCTGCACATCACCAGAAGCCTAGGCCTATGGTCACTTGTTCTATGGTAAAGGGTCTTCAAGTCTGAACTTTGACCCTCTTGTCTATCAGAGGTCACATGACCCAGTGCCTAGGCTTGTGGTTGTGTAAAGAGCATGGACCTCCCAGCCCCCATTGGTTGCGGCTCTTCTGACAAGGCTGTGTAAATGTAGAAGGGATCTGAGAGGAGGACCAAAGGCCATTTGACTGAAGAGGGGAAGAGTCCCAGCTGGTTGGGACCTCCACAGAGAACATCTGCTCACTCCTATCTCCCTGATCCAGATGGGATGTTGATGGAAGTGAAGGAACCCTCTCATATCTATTGATGATGTTTTTATATTTTTCCAGGACCGGCCATGGAGAAACCCTCAAAGGATCGTCTCACTTTATCTCCAGGTTGTAGAATGGAAGATGAGGACATCACACGAGATTGTGGAGGAGAAAAGACAATGAGCTCAGCTATGGATGGTGGACTTCACAATGTGGAGAGACCATGGAATCCATCTGACTCTGACCAACCTCCTACTGTGGGGGATGGTGCCGGGATTCAGGTGGAGCAGACATCCTCATATGCTGAAAGTAGGGAACATTTTAGCTCTGACGTCAATCTTTCTGGGCATCAGATATCTCACACGGGGGAGAAGCTATATGCCTGTTCTGAGTGTGATAATTGTTTTCTTCCTATATCGGAACTCGTCCTACATTACAGATCTCACACGAAGGAGAAGCCGTATTCCTGCCCTGAGTGCGGGAAATGTTTTTCAGATAAGGCCTATCTTTCCAGACATCAGAGATTGCACACGGGCGAGAAGCCGTATTCCTGCCCGGAGTGTGGAAAATGCTTTTCACGGAAATCAGACCTTTCTAGACATCAGAGATCTCACACCGGGGTAAAGCCGTATCCCTGTCCTGAGTGCGGGAAATGTTTTTCACAGAGATATGACCTCTTTAGACATGAAAGATCTCACAGGGGCGAGAAGCCGTATTCCTGCTCTGAGTGCGGAAAAAGTTATACGCGGAATTCAGACCTTGTTATACATCAAAGATCCCATAATGGTGAGAAGCCTTTTTCCTGCACTGAGTGTGGGACTGCATTTTCGCAGATAACAGATCTTGTTTTACATCAAAGATGTCACGGCATCTTTCCAGACAGCGATCCCACACAAGGGAGAAGTTCTATTCCCACCCTGGGTGCGGGAAATGCTTTCCTTGGAAATTAGACCTTGTTACACATTAAAGATCTCACACAGGTGAGAAGTCATATTCTTGCCCTGAATATGGAAAATCGTATTCATGGAACTCCGATCTTACTGTATATTAGATATGCCAAGCACGGGTAAAGCTGTTTTCCTGGCGCGAGTGTGGAAAATGTTATGCATTTAAATCATGTCTTGTTATACAACCAAGATCCCCCACAGTGGAGAAGCCGTATTCCTGCCCTCAGTGTGGGAAATGTTTTTCACAGAAGTCTTGTCTTTTTGAACATCAGAGAATCCACATCACCCTCGAAGTGTCCTGAGTGTGGGAAATGTCTTCTATAGGGATCATATTTTGCCGTACATCAGAGATCTTACACTGGGAAGAAGCTCACCTTCATAAACACCTCAGAAAACACGTGGCTGAGCGCTCCTCTGATCTTTATCATGGAAGAAACACTTTATAAGGAAATCAGAGATCACTGAAGACTTCAAAGCTCTGTCTGTCTTCCTCTGCTAGGAGAGAGAAGGAGGCGGAGTCACTGCTGGTTGGGTCCCTCTAGCTGTGTAGTCTGATCTCCCCTGACCCTCATCAGAAGCGTCATAGGAAGACATCCTGGTGAGAGAGGAGCTTGTGGGTGAAGAGAAGGGGAGATCAGACTACATTAAAAAACTGACAATTGTATTATCAGCAGTAATTATTCATTTGCCATTTATAGATGTGACATTTAATATGGATGTGATCAAAAAGGAAAAATGGGAACACTTACTTGTTTAAGTATGAAGAAAGGATGACAAAATGTTTACATTCTTAAAATCATGATATTCTGTGTAACGTGGTTGATAAAAGTCTTCCTTCAGATTTGTATGATGAAATGTTCTTTTATTTTCCTTTTAGTCCTTTTTCTAACACTACATCTTCTCTTCTTCTTCTCCTCCTCTTCTTCTCCTCATCTTCTACTTTTCTTCTCCTTCTTCTCCTCATCTTCTACTTTTCTTCTCCTTCTTCTCCTCCTTCCTCTCCTTCTCCTTCTCCTCTTCTTCTTCTGTTCTTTTCTTCTTCTCCTTCTCCTCTTCTTCTCCTCATCTTCTACTCTTCTTCCCATTCATCTTCTACTCTTCTTCCCCTTCTTCTTCTCCTCATCTTCTACTCTTCTTCCCCTTCTTCTCCTCATCTTCTACTCTTCTTCCCCTTCTTCTCCTCATCTTCTACTCTTCTTCCCCTTCTTCTTCTCCTCATCTTCTACTCTTCTTCCCCTTCTTCTCCTCATCTTCTACTCTTCTTCCCCTTCTTCTTCTCCTCATCTTCTATTTTTCTTCCCCTTCTTCTTCTCCTCATCTTCTACTCTTCTTCCCCTTCTTCTTCTCCTCATCTTCTCCTTCTTCTCCTCATCATCTTCTACTCTTCTTCCCCTTCTTCTTCTCCTCATCTTCTACTCTTCTTCTCCTTCTTCTCATCTTCTACTCTTCTTCCCCTTCTTCTTCTCCTCATCTTCTCCTTCTTCTCCTCATCATCTTCTACTCTTCTTCCCCTTCTTCTCCTCATCTTCTACTCTTCTTCCCCTTCTTCTTCTCCTCATCTTCTACTCTTCTTCTCCTCATCTTCTACTCTTCTTCTCCTTCTTCTCCTCATCTTCTACTCTTCTTCCCCTTCTTCTTCTCATCATCTTCTACTCTTCTTCCCCTTCTTCTTCTCCTCATTTCTACTCTTCTTCTCCTCTTCTTCTCCTTCTCTTCTTCTTCTTCTCCTTCTCTTCTCATCTTCTCCTTCTTCTTCTCCTCCTCATCTTCTACTCTTCTTCTGCTTCTCTTCTTCTTCTTCTTCTCCTCCTTCTTCTCCTCTTCTTCTCCTCATCTTCTACTTTTCTTCTCCTTCTCTTCTTCTTCTTCTCCTCCTTCTTCTCCTCTTCTTCTCCTCATCTTCTACTCTTCCTCTTCTTCTCCTCCTTCTTCTCCTCTTCTTCTCCTCATCTTCTACTCTTCCTCTTCTTCTCCTCCTCTTCTTCTTCTCCTCTTCTTTATATCTTTTTCTTATCCTCTTCTTCTTCTCCTCCTTTTTTTCTCCTCCTCCTTCTGCTCCCCCTTCTGCTTCTCCTCCTCCTCCTTATTCTTTCCCCATCCTCCTCCTTCTTCTTCTCCTCTTCTTCTCCTCATCTTCTACTCTTCTTCTCCTTTTCTTCTTCTTCTCCTCATCTTCTACTCTTCCTCTTCTTCTCCTCCTCTTTTTCTTCTCCTCTTCTTTATCTCTTCTTCTTCTCCTCCTTCTTTATTCTTTCCCCCTCCTCTTCCTTCTTCTTCTCCTGCTCCTCTCTCTCTTCTTTCCCTCTCTCTCTTCTTCTCTCCTCCTTCTCTTCTTCTACTATTCTTCTCCTCCTTCTTATCTTCTCCTCTCCTCCTTCTTCTTCCCCTCTGCTCCTTCTTCTTCTCCTCTCCTCCTTATTCTTTCCCCCTCCTCCTCCTTCTTCTCCTCTCCTCCTTCTTCTCCTCTCCTCCTTCTTCTCCTCTCCTCATCCTTCTCTTCTTCTCCTCTCCTCCTTCTTCTCTTCCTCTTCTCCTCTCCTCCTTCTTCTTCTCCTCTCCTCATCCTTCTCTTCTTCTCCTCTCCTCCTTCTTCTCTTCCTCTTCTCTTCTCCTTCTCTTCCTCTCTTCTCCTTCTTCTCTTCTTCTCCTCTCCTCATTTTCTCTTCTTCTCCTCTATTCCTTTCTCTAACACTACAAGTAAGGTCCATCCTGTAGGTTTTAGTTTTAGTCTTAATCTTGTGTCTTAGTAGTTTGGTTTTACCGGCTTGTACAGCCAACTCTCCCCTTCTCATAAATCTCAGGACGTCTGTAGTAGACTCCAATGATAAGTCCATCAGTGTATTCACCCACATTTAGCACTCTCCTAGGTAGGTGCTAGGATAGTTAGGTAAGTGTTAATGAATATCTTGTTCATTTTTCCTCTCCAACTTGTGTAATGCTCCACCCGTTTTTGTAAAAAAAAATAGTGGCCAATGGCCCAGGCCAGTGAGGACATGACCATTTTTGGTCGGGGTAAATGTAGCACCCTCCTTATGTTGGTGCTAGGATATTTAGATAAGTGTAAATGTGTGTTTTTAATAGGCGGATTTAGTTGCCACACTGTAGTCAGTGTGGCTGTAATGTTGGTTATGGCAAAAGCATAGTTTGGCTCACTGCACACAGTGAGTTGCAGTTGATTGGTCAGGCCTGATCTGTGTGCTCTGCTGCTGCTGTCAGCCTGCTTGTTATCTCTTTCTGTATCCAGGCAAATTGAGAAGTTTCTGGATGATAGGTGTTGAGCTATACAGATGACAGCATGATATTGATGGAGCCCCGGCCTATCCCAGAGAAGCAGGCTCTGAAGGCAGGCTGGGAGACTGTATTTATTCTTAGAGCACACAGAACTCTGTCCCGGAGTGGATTAGCCCAGCCTAAGGGGGGGGGGGGGCACGCTGCCCTCTCAGACACAGGCCGCCATGAGGAGGCCTCAGGTGGGTGACCTGAGGGCAGAAGAGCAGAGACCCAGGTGCTCAGAAGCTGACTGAGGAGAGCTGTCTGGTATAACTGGAGGGCACCGCTTTGAAGATTGGAAGGAGGCATATATCTGTCCTTGGGCATTGTGGGTACAGACATTGGAAACTTCTTGGGGACCTTGTGCTCTACTACCCCTCTGGTGCCTAGTTATAGTCAGCTGTGGGTCTAGTAAAGAGAACACTGGTTGGTGTCATGAAGAGCTCTGTCCAGATATTTGTCTACTAAAGAGAAGGGGACTTTGCTCTACTCGTTCTACTACTACTTAAGCTACAATTGTACATAATTCTTATTCTTGGAGTATCCCACCACTTCCCTCATCCCTATCCAAGTTCTCCCAAAATAAAAACAACATTCCCTAGACTGGTCTTTGGAGAAAGAATGAATGAGCCTGATGCATGCCTGACTGCGGGGCTGAAGTTGGGAAGACCTGGTCAAGTAATTTCTGCGGGAGTGGCGCTATGCATACTGTATATCATTCCACCCGTAATTACTGTGCCGCACCATTACAACCTCCAACCACGAGATCATCTTTCTTCCTCACTTTCAGATCTCATCTAACATAGAGAACCTCCCCCTTATCTTTTCTATGTCCCGTGTCCCTCTAAACAAGAGGATCAGCATAAATACAAAAAGCCCAGTCTTGTGAGGAGTCAAGCCGTGTTTCTGGAACACCAACTCAATTCTCATCACTGAAACCATCAACATCTCCCTTTCTGCTTGGACATTTAAAAATACTTATGTTCCACTACATTGATGACATTATGATCCCCGGACAAAGGAGGATGTAATTAAAGCATTGCACCTTCTAAAACAGTGCACAGAGAACAGAGGAAGGGCTATAAACAGAAATAAAGCCCAAGGAGCTTCCACGGAAGCAAAATTCTTGGGAATGACGTGGACAGAGAAAAATTCCAGACACACAAACTACCCAGGGAGCGTCACCCCCTACTACCAAAAAGGGGGCACCATCAGCGAATATCTTTTACTAGCACATAGCCAGAAGAAGAAATCCCTGTACTGCAGCCATTCCTCAATTCATGAGGCTCCACTTTTGGAATCTCTGTCAGACGATGAGAAAGGGCATGGTGCATTGACTCTTCAGCAACACTCACTAAGGCTGGGTATAGATATGTGCATGGGCGTCCGCAGGTAGGGGCAAGGGGGGGCAACTGCCCCCCACTGGAATCAGGGATCGGATCGGGGTTCCCCACTAGGTCCTTATCCTCTTAAGCCATGTATGCAGTTTCTGACAGCCTCTTGGGCTATGCCTGCAGTCTCTGACCGTCTCCTGTAATATGTCTGCAGTCTCTGACCATCTCCTGTAGTATGTCTGCAGTCTCTGACCATCTATTGTACTATGTCCATAGTCTCTGACCGTCTCCTGTACTATGTCCGCAGTCTCTGTCTCCTGTACTATGTCCGCAGTCTCTGTCTCCTGTACTTTGTCTGCAGTCTCTGACTATCTCTTATACTATGGCTGCAGTCTCCGATCATCTCCTGTACTATGTCTGCAGTCTCTGACCATCTCCTGTACTATGGCTGCAGTCTCTGACTATCTCTTGTACTACGTCTGCAGTTTCTGACCATCTCCTGTACTATGTCCGCAGTCTCTGACCATCTCCTGTACTATGTCTGCCGTCTCTGACCATCTATTGTACTATATCTGCAGTCTCTGACCATCTCCTGTACTATGTCTGTAGTCTCTGACTATCTCTTGTACTATGTCTGCAGTCTCTGACCATCTCCTGTACTATGTCTGCAGTCTCTGACCATCTCCTGTACTATGTCTGCAGTCTCTGACTGTCTCCTGTACTACGTCCGCAGTCTCTGACCATCTCCTGTACTATGTCTGCAGTCTCTGACCATCTATTGTACTATGTCCGCAGTCTCTGACCGTCTCCTGTACCATGTCCGCAGTCTCTGACCATCTGCTGTACAATGTCTGCAGTCTCTGACCGTCTCCTGTACTATGTCTGCAGTCTCTGACCATCTCCTGTACTATGTCTGCAGTCTCTGACCATCTCCTGTACTATGTCTGCAGTCTTTGACCATTTCCTGTACTATGTCTGCAGTCTCTGACCATCTCCTGTACTATGTCAGCAGTCTTTAACCATCTCCTGTACTATGTCTGCAGTCTTTGACCATTTCCTGTACTATGTCTGCAGTCTCTGACCATTTCCTGTACTATGTCCGCAGTCTTTGACCATCTTCTGTACCTCTCCCATTTTTTTTCTTTGTAAAAAATTGTTTTTAATAACTTTTGATCACTTTTTTGGTGAATGTACCCCTACTCATTCACGTGGGGGGAGGCCAGTATCTGGGGTTCTCCTTGTTAAAGAGGGCTCCTCCATTCCGATAAGCCTCCTGCCTGCAAACCCCCACAATAACTGGGCCAGGGTTGTGGGGAAGTGGCCCTTTTCCCCATCAACATGAACCATGCTGAAGGCATGTATGGTTCAGGAGGTGAGGAGGCACCGGGCTGAAAGCTCGGATAATTGTCTGGTATGGATTTTGGGGAGCCCTACGCTATTTTCTTTGTTAATTTTGGTGTGGGGTTCCCCTCAAAATCCATACCAGACCCAATCATCTCCATGGTAAGCTGATGGAACCACCAGCTTCAGTGACTGGCCACTCGTCAGAACGGGAGAGCCTAAAGAGGCCCTTTTCCCCATCAACATGAACCATGCTGAAGGCATGTATGGTTCAGGAGGTGAGGAGGCACCGGGCTGAAAGCTCGGATAAGGGTCTGGTATGGATTTTGGGGGGCCCTACGCTATTTTCTTTGTTAATTTTGGTGTGGGGTTCCCCTCAAAATCCATACCAGACCCAATCATCTCCATTGTAAGCTGATGGAACCACCAGCTTCAGTGACTGGCCACTCGTCAGAACAGGAGAGCCTGAAGAGGCCCTTTTCCCCATCAACATGAACCATGTTGAAGGCATGTGGCCTGGTATGGATCAGGAGGGGAGGCGGCACCGGGCTGAAAGCTTGGATAAGGGTCTGGTATGGATTTTGGGGGGCCCTACGCTATTTTCTTTGTTAATTTTGGTGTGGGGTTCCCCTCAAAATCCAGACCAGACCCGATCTACTCCATGGTAAGCTGGTGGAACCACCAGCTTCAGTGACTGGCCACTCGTCAGAACGGGAGAGCCTGAAGAGGCACTGAAGGGAGGGGGGGGAGCTCCTGCCTCCCGTAAAAGCAATCCAGTGGCTAATTAGCTGCTAGAATTGCTTTTACATCAAATTGAATAGCCAATCATAACAAACAATATTGGGATGATGGCTGTAGCTGCAGGCACCATCCTGGTATAACCACTGAAAGTCCAGGAGGCCATATGATGTCCTACGGGTGGGAAGTGGTTAAGGACGCGGTGGATGGCCAGCCGCCAGGTCCTTAACAAGCAGCAATTCTTCAGAATGAATTCGGATTGATTCACTATTTTTTAATCAAATACTTCAAACCTATTCTAAAAAAAAAATTTAATCTGTTCAAAAAAGAATAAACAGAACAAAACGAAATTTTAAACGTAATGAATCGATCCGAAACTAAACAAATTTTTACGTTCTGCGCATGTCTACTATAAAACGTCAAACCTTTCAAGAGATGCTACACCAAAAAAATATCAGTATATTCCCTCACTTCCTTTTCTGATGCGTGTGATAGCGCTGGACTGATAAAAGTGAGGATAGGTTCTGATGGACATACAATGGGATGCATTATGCTTTGAGGAGTTGTAATGAAGGTGTACAGTATATTGGACCTTGTCGTGGTCCTAGGCTGACCTCTGATCACAACAGAAGGATCCTTCAGCAGAAGATAAACTCTTGAATGTGTATGGAGGAACATCTGGTACATCAGTAATATATTTCTATCCCCCTTGGTAGGAGTGGAGATGACCCCATCTCTGATGATACACTATATCACCAAAAGTATTGGGACGTCTGCCTATACACGCACATCAACTTTAACGGCATCCCAGTCTTAGTCTGTAGGGTTCAATATTGAGTTGACCCTCCCTTTGCAGCTCTAACAGCTTCAACTCTTCTGGGAAGGCTGTCCACAAGGTTTAGGAGTGTCTATGGGAATGTTTGACCGTTCTTCCAGAAGAGCATTGGTGAGGTCAGGCGTTGATGTTGTAGAGAAGACCTGGCTTGCAGTCTCCACTCTAATTTATCCCAAAGATATTCTATCGGGTTGAGGCCAGTCAAGTTCCTACACCCCATACTCGCTCATCCATGTCTTTATGGACCTTGCTTTGTGCACTGGTCCACATCATTTGGTGGAGGGGGGACTATGGTGTGGGGTTATTTTTCAGGGGATGGGCTTGGCCCCTTAGTTCCAGTGAAAGGAACTTCTTCTTTATGGACCTTGCTTTGTGCAGTGCTGTGCAGTCATGTTGGAACAGGAAGGGGCCATCCCTAAACACTTCCCACAAAGATGGAAGCATAAAATTGTCCAAAATGTCTTGGTATGCTGACGCCTTAAGAGTTCCCTTCACTGGAACTAAGGGGCCAAGCCCAACCCCTGAAAAACAACCCCCTCACCATAATCCCCCCTCCACCAAATGATTTGGACCAGCGCACAAAGCAAAGTCCATAAAGACATGGATGAGCGAGTTTGGGGTGGAGGAACTTGACTGGCCTGCACAGAGTCCTGGTCTAAATACAGTCAAGTTCCTTCATCCCAAACTCGCTCATCCATGTCTTTACAGACCTTGGTTTGTGCACTGGTAGGCAGTCATGTTGGAACAGGAAGGGGCCATTCCCAAAATCTTCCCACAAAGTTGGGAGCATGAAATTGTCCAAAATGTCTTGGAATGCTGACACCTTAAGAGTTCCCTTCACTGGAACTAAGGGGCCAAGCCCAACCCCAGAAAAACAACCCCCACACCATAATCCCCCCTCCACCAAATGATTTGGACCAGTGTACAAAGCAAGGTCCCTACAGACACAGATGAGCGAGTTTGGGGTGGTGGAACTTGACTGGCCTGCACAGAGCCCTGACCTCAACCAGACAGAACACCTTTGGGATGAATTAGAGTGGAGACTGCAAGCCAGGCCTTCTCATCCAACATCAGTGCCTGACCTCTGGAAGAATGGACAAACATTCCCATAGACACTCCTAAACCTTGTGGGCAGCCTTCCCAGAAGAGTTGAAGCTGTTATAGCTGCAAAGGGTGGGCCAACTCAATATTGAACCCTACGGACTAAAGGCGGTACAGCGGTTGTACAACAGCTTGTTGTATGATCATCCGACCGTTAGTACACGCAATTAGAACAGCCGACGTGCGACGGTTGTACAACAGAAGTTGGATGAGCAGACTAGAAAACTTTGGCTGCATAACAAGCGGTTGTACGACCGTTGTACCGTGTGTACAGAGAAGTTGGGCCAACAAAGTTGTATGTGCAAAACACGCATGCTCAGAAGTCAGGAACAGCGGGAAGTGTCCATTCTGGGAAACCTACATTCCTAATTCACGTAAACGTAAACGGTCGTTTATCAGCTACAGAGTGCATGGAACCTAACGACTGGGATTCCATTAAAGTTCATGTGCGTGTAAAGGCAGGTGTCACAATACTTTTGGTAATATAGTGTAGACCAGCCTTTCTCAACCTTTTCAACACTGAGGAACCCTTGAAATAATTCTCCGGTCTCGGGGAGCCCCTGCTAAAAGTTAAAAATCTACAACTCATGATACATTAGTGTTATGGTCAATGGGAAGAATGCTCCTTACACTTGTGGTCAATGGGAAGAATGTTCCTTACACTTGTGGTCATTGGGAAGAATGCTCCTTACACTTGTGGTCAATGGGAAGTTCCTCGTAAGAAGGGTTACTGGTGTTCACATTCCTCGTAAGAAGG
>BLSH010149212.1:108633-123082 GCA_018402905.1 Glandirana rugosa
TCGTTGGAGACCTCCTTGGGATCAACTCCTTCTTACGAGGAATGGGCACACCGGTAACCCTTCTCATTGGGGGAATGTCTATGGTTTTTACTAGTTCTTCCTCAACTAGGGTTCCTCCAGAGGTTGCTAGGGGTTCCTTGGGCAATTTCAGCCTCTCAGATAAGTCCCCACTGACAACATTGATCTTTTTTGGTATCTGTAATGGGTGTGGGGGGGTAATTCTTCCCAATAACCACCAATGTAAGGAGCACTCTTCCCCAACCAGGGTTGCATGGAACCCTTGGGTTCTTTCAGAGGTTGCTAGGGGTACCTTGGGCAATGGGCAATTTCTGCCTCTCAGATAAGTCCCCACTGACACCATTGATCTTTATTGGTATCTGTAAGGGGGTAATTCTTCCCAATGGCCACACGTGTAAGGAGCATTTTTCCTCAACCCGGGTTCAAAGGAATACACGGATTCCTACAGAGGTTGCTAGGTTCCTTGAGCAATTTCTGCCTCTGAGATCAGTTCCCACTGACACCATTAATCTTTTTAGCTATCTGTAAGAGGGGTAATTCTTCCCAATGACCACAAGTGTAAGGAGCACTCTTCCCCAAGCAGCGTTGCATGAAACCCTTGGGTTCTTCCAGAGGTTGCTAGGGGTTCCTTGGGTAACGGGCAATTTCTGCCTCTCAGATAAGTTCCCACTGACACCATTGATCATTTTTGGTATCTGTAAGGGGGTTACTCTTCCCAATGGCCACATGGGTAAGGAGCATTCTTCCTCAACTAGGGTTCCTCCAGAGGTTGCTAGGGGTTCCTTGGGCAATTTCAGCCTCTCAGATAAGTTCAGACCGTCTGTCTGAAGACTGCAGAAAAAAACAAACTGTTCTAATAAAATACAGTAACTGCAAAGTCATTCCAGCACGTGGACCTTAACATTAGCATATGAGCACCATTAAAGCATTAATAACACAATAAAACATAGTAATTATTTTTATTTCCACTTTTAGCCAGCAGGTGGCTTCCTCCAAGCAGATAAAGCTGTCAATGCCGGCTGATTACTGCTGTGCTGCCTTGTAGTCTGATCTCCCCTTCTCTTCACCCACAAGCAATATCCAGCTCCTCTCTCCCCATGATGTCTTCCTATGAAGCTTCTGCTGAAGGTCAGGGGAGATCAGACTACACAGCTTGAGGGACCCAACCAGCAGTGACTCCGCCTCCTTCTCTATCCTAGCAGAGAACATTGGAAGTCTTTAGTGATCTCTGATTTCCTTGTAAAGTGTTTCTTCCATGATAAAGATCAGAAGAGCGCTCAGCCACGTGTTTTCTGAGGTGAATATCAAGGTGAGCTTCTTCCCAGTGTGAGACCTCTGATGTACGGCAAAATATGACCCCTATAGAAGACATTTCCCGCACTCAAGACACTAACACACCTCAAGCGTCGTGTGGGTTCTCTGATGTTTGAGCAGATAGGACTTCTGTGAGAAACATTTCCCGCACTCAGAACAGGAATACGGCTTCTCCCCCGTGTGAGACTTTTGATGCTTGAAAAGGTTTGACTTGCGTGGATAACATTTCCCGCACTCAGGGCAGGAAAATGGCTTTTCCCGCGTGTGGCATACTCGATGTACAGTAAGACTGTACTTCCGCGGGAAACACTTTCCACACTCAGGACAGGAATACGGCTTCTCCCCCGTGTGGGACATCTGATGTGTTTTTAAATGGGACTTCTGTGAAAAACATCTCCCGCACTCGGGGCAGGAATACGGCCTCTCCTCCGTATGAAATCTTTGATGTATAACAAGGTCTGATTTCCGCGAATAACATTTGCCGCACTCAAGGCAGGAAAACAGCTTTTCTCCCGTGTGGCTTATTTGATGTTCAGTAAGATGCGACTTCCGTGAAAAACATTTCCCGCATTCATGGCAGAAATACGGCTTCTCCCCCGTGTGAGATCTTTGATGTATAACCAGGTCTGATTTCCGTGCAAAACATTTCCCGCACTCGGGACAGGCATACGGCTTCTCACCCGTGTGCGATCTCTGATGTGTGGAAAGATGTATCCTCTGTGAAAAAAGCTTTCCGCACTCAGGGCAGGAATACAACTTCTCACCCGTGTGGGATCTCTGATGCCGGGAAAGATCGGACTTTCGTGAAAAAAATTTACCGCACTCAGGACAGAAATATGGCTTCTCCCCCGTGTGATATCTCTGATGCACGTCAAGTTCTGATTTATGAAGAAAACATTTTCCGCACTCAGAACAGGAATGAAGCTTCTTCCCCGTGTGAGATCTCTGATGTTTACTAAAGCTTAATTTAGACCTAAAACTTTCCCCACATTCAGGACAGGGATAGGTCTTCTCCCCCTGAACTCCGGCACCATCCCCCACAGTAGGAGGTCGGTCAGAGTCAGGGGGACTCCATGGTCTCTCCACACTGTGAAGTCCACCATCCATAGCTGAGCTCATTGTCTTTTCTCCTCCACAATCTCCTGTGATGTCCTCATCTTCCATTCTACAACCTGGAGATAAAGTGAGACGATCCTTTGAGGGTTTCTCCATGGCCGGTCCTGGAAAAATATAAAAACATCATCAATAGATATGAGAGGGTTCCTTCACCTCCATCAACATCCCATCTGGATCAGGGAGATAGGAGTGAGCAGATGTTCTCTGTGGAGGTCCCAACCAGCTGGCACTCTTCCCCTCTTCAGTCAAAGGGCCTTTGGTCCTCCTCCCAGATCCCTTCTACATTTACACAGCCTTGTCAGAAGAGCCGCAACCAATGGGGGCTGGGAGGTCCATGCTCTTTACACAACCACAAGCCTAGGCACTGGGTCATGTGACCTCTGATAGACAAGAGGGTCAAAGTTCAGACTTGTAGACCCTTTACCATAGAACAAGTGACCATAGGCCTAGGCTTCTGGTGATATGCAGCACTGGAGGGAGCTTGCTGCAGTATTTTCTCCTGGAAAGATAAGCGTTTTAGTTTTACTCCTCATCCCAATGAGACATTTAATAGAGTTTTATGGTGACATTTCGCTATAAATCTGCAGGAAGAAGAGGGACCAACCTAAGAAAGGTTCAATCTGTGTTCTCATTTCTGTGCTACTGTAACTAGGAGTGACACCCAACCTAATATTGCCAGCTGAGCCCCAGGACGGGGAGGTGACCATTATCAACCTATTATTGGCTGATATCACTCAGCTCCCGCCCTGCTCTGGACCAATCAGTGTGCAGTAACAGAGCAGAGATAAGAGAAGAATATATTATGGGTCACCTGTGCTGATCTCTGTAGGAGTGTCCTCCTCTATGAATGTCCTCCTCATTCCAGCCTCCTCCGTATATTGCTGATCATCCCTCACATCCGTCTCTTCTACTTCACCCTCAACTTTTATGTTCATCAGATCTTCACCCTAAACCAACAGAATGGCAGAAAATAACATCTGTAACATAGAAGTATTTATGATGTGAGATCACATAGAAAATATCATCTTGTAGAGTCCACACATCGTCTCCACATGTCAGAGGGTTCAATCACTTTATGTTCCCGACCCTCAACTCCACCTACCTGATGATGGTGAGGGATGGGGTGACCTTCCTGTGTGGAATCCCGGGAATGCAGAGGATGGGGACATCTCTCTGGTGGGTTCCTGGTATTAGGTGGCTCCATCATATCCTTGTGTCCTTCTGAAAACTCCTCCACCACCCCATATTCCTCATCCTCCTCTTTATACTCTTCTTTAACAATAATATTATAATCTCCGAGGTTTCCACTCTGAGTAAATAATAATACATTTATTATAACAATTGTGCTAAAATAAGTAACTACCAATAATTGTTCCTTGTCTACCTGATGATGGTGAGGGATGGGGTGACCTTCCTGTGTGGAATCCCGGGAATACAGAGGACGGGGACATCTCTCTGGTGGGTTCCCATTACTGGATCCATCTGTAGGAAACACAACACTGACTGAATACATTGTTTCTATGTGTTTATCAGATGATGGGGGGTCTAGGTGGAGCCCCCGTACTGCTCTCTCCTTTACAATAAAGTCTCCTCTTACCCGGTGATGTGAGGGGCGGCTGATTGTCCATCATGAGGTCCTTGTAGAGATCCTTGTGTCCTTCTAAATACTCCCCCTCCTCCATGGAGAAATAGACAGTGACATCCTGACACCTTATAGGAACCTGACACACACAATGATACAGTCACCATCCAGACACATCCCTTGTCTGTTACTGGATAATGTCCCAGAATTCCCAGCACCGCTCACCTCTCCTGTCAGGTCTGTGTTTTATTAATAGAGATAAGAGTGATGTCATGTGACCTCCCAGAATCCCCCTTACCTCTCCGGTTATGAAAAC
Source organism: Glandirana rugosa (assembly GCA_018402905.1). Taxonomy (NCBI): domain Eukaryota; kingdom Metazoa; phylum Chordata; class Amphibia; order Anura; family Ranidae; genus Glandirana; species Glandirana rugosa. The sequence continues at coordinate 112,980 of BLSH010149212.1, forward strand.
CTAGAAGTCTCTCCAGTTATCTAATAAGTATTGGTAGACTGACATGGATCTGTGTTACTGGATGATGTGTATTGACGTTGGAGTAACATTTCTTGCTTTTGCTATAAAGGACTTTTTTATGGTTTGTACGGTCTTATTTTCTATTTACATTTTTTGTGAATGAGTGAGGGAGAACTATACAACTGGGGGCTGATATTCGGGGGCCCACTTATTCTCAAGGCTTTCAGATTCCAATAGCCCCCCCCCCCCCACAAAGCCCAATGTCTCTTTTGGAGGATAGGATGTGGAGATAAGGCTGTTGGGTTGCCCTGCAAGGGGGCGGCTTTGCCTTTTTTCCTCTTGCAAGTTATCCTTCTGATGTTGAAGGCATATGGAACGGTATGGTTCAAGAAAGGGGCCTATCCAGGTATCCAGCCTGCCTGGTCAGGAAGGGACAGCGTTGACCTGCCATTACTCCTCTCACAAATGACAGATCCCATCTCCGGGTACTATATCATTATCTTCTGGAGATAAAAGACGTCACAGTGACTATGGAGGAAGAGGACGGACATGACGGGGGGGGAGGTTACTGGGTGTAAATAGAAAATAAAATCTTATTACCTCCTCTGCTGCCACTTCCAGCTTTGTCTCCTCTCTACTTCCTCCCGACTCACCTCTCACCCGGAACTTCCTATATACCTGACATCACTTCCTGTCTGTACCTGACATCACTTCCTGTCTGTACCTGACATCACTTCCTGTCTTCCATAGAGACTTCCTGTGTGGGTAGAAGTGAGATCACCACCTTGTGGAGCTCAGAGGAACTGCAGCCCTGAGAAGCGTCTGGTAGTGAGAACACGGCCTTGTGCTGGGTGTGGATGTCCTGTATATCCTTATAGATGGGGTCATCTCCACTCCAACAGTAAACATTTGCTTTTGAGGGTTTTCTCCCAGATATAGACAGTGGGGAAAATAATAATTTGCTCCCCTGCAGGTTGTGTAAGTTTTTCCCACTTACAAAGAAATGAAGGGTCTATCATTTTTATCGTCGCTGTTTTTTATATGATAGAGACAGAAAATCAACCAAAATTCCAGAAAAAAACACATGATACAAATGTTATGCATGGAGTTGCAGTTCAGTGAGTAAAATAGGTATTTGATCCCCAAGCAAAACCTGACTTAGTACTTGGTGGAGAAACCCTTGTTGTCAAACGTTTCTTGTAGTTGGTGACCAGGTTTGCAGACATCTCAGGAGACATTTTGGTCCACTCTTCTTTACAGATCTTCTCTAATTACTTCTTGGCTGTCGCTTGGCAACTCGAAGTTTCAGCTCCCTCCATACATTTTCTATAGGATTAAGGTCCGGAGACTGGCTAGGCCACGCCAAGATCTTAATTGGCTTCTTCTTGAGCCACTCCTTTGTTGCCTTGGTGGTATGTTTTGGGTCATTGTCATGCTGGAAGACCCATCAACGACACATCTTCGGTGTTCTGGCTGAGGGAAGGAGTACACACGAGCCGAAAATTGACCAACACCTTGTTGGCCAACAAAAGTTTTCTAGTCTTGTCAGCCAACTTCTGTTGGACGACAATTAGAAATCAGCTGTCGAATCGTGTGTACTAAGGGTCGGATTATCGGCCAACAGGCTGTTGGACGACCGTTGATGGCCTATAAACAGGGCTGGTGCAAGGATTTTTGACACCCTAGGCGAAACCTCATGTTGCTCCACCCCCTTCTCCCTGCCCAGCCTGATCAGCGCCAATCAAATGCAGCCTGATCAGCACCAATCAAATGCAGTCTGATCAGCGCCAATCAAATGCAGCCTGATCAGCGCCAATCAAATGCAGCCTGATCAGCACCAATCAAATGCAGCCTCACCAGTGCCCATCGAATACAGCTTCACCAACGCCAATCAATACAGCCCCACCTGTGCCCATCAAATACAGCTTCACTTGTGCCTAGGGTTACCACATCATCCCTTTAATCCAGGACGCATATTAATTACACAGGTTGTTCTGTGGCTGATTAAGGTGGTAATTAAACTCACTTGGTGCCTTTTCTGCATTAAATTAACCACAGAACCTGTGTAATCCATATGTGTCCTGGATTAAAGGGATGATGTGGCAACCCTACCTGTGCCCATCAAATACAGCCTCACGGGGGGTGGGGGTGGTGGGGGGGCAGTATTTGGCAGATCAATCACTATTTCTATATACCTGTACATTTGCAAATGGCATGTGATAATACAATCTCATTATCTCAGTCAGACAGTGTCAGTTTTTACATGAATCAATGCAGAGCAGCCAGTGACAGATCAACAGTGGCCAGGCGCCCCTAGGTGGCAGTGCGCCCTAGGCGGCCGCCTACTCTGCCTAGTGGTAGAGCCGGCCCTGCCTATAAAATTTGCGAGCAATTTGGGGCTTTTGAGTGAGACGTGCCAAACTCCATCCCTGTTTGTGAGAAATGAGAGCGTTAAGCCTCGTACACACGAGCCGATTGTTGGACAACCGAACGTCCAACTTGTGTCCAAATTGCCTGTTGGCGGTTGTGTCTAGTGTACCGACGGCAGTCAAGTAATCGGCCAACAAAGCCAAACGTAGTGACGTGTTACGAGCGCATAAAGAGGACGTTTAGGTGAATGTGATTTGTGAATTAGGAACACTAATTTGTGTTAGCCAAACTTCTGTACAGACGAGCCGAAAATTGGCCAACGCCTTGTTGGCCAACAAAAGTTTTCTAGTCTCGTCAGCCAACTTCTGTTGGACGACAATTGGAAATCGGCTGTTGAATCATGTGTACTAACGGTCGGGTTATCGGCCAACAGGCTATTGGACGACCATTGTTGGCCGATAGAATTTGAGACCAAATTGGGACTTTAAGTGAGACGTGCCAACCATACGTCTCCATCCCTGTTTCTGAGAAATCAGAGAGTTAAGCCTCGTACACACGTGCCGATTGTTGGACAACCGAACGTCCAACTTGTGTCCAAATTGGCTGTTGGTGGTTGTGTCTAGCGTTCTGACGGTAGTCAAGTAATCGGCCAACAAAGCCTAACATAGTGAATGTGATTTGTGAATCACAAACGCAGGTTTACATGACCTATAACTTCCTGGATTCCGAGCATGCGTGTTTGCACTTCCATCTTTGTGTTGGCCCAACTTCTGTACAGACGAGCCGAAAATTGGCCAACGCCTTGTTGGCCAACAAAAGTTTTCTAGTCTCGTCAGCCAACTTCTGTTGGACGACAATTGGAAATCGGCTGTCGAATCGTGCGTACTAACTGTCAGATAATCAGCCAATAGGCTGTTGGACGACCGTTGTTGGCCGATAAAATTTGCAAGCGATTTAGGACTTTGAGTGAGACGTCTCGACCATACGTCTCCATCCCTTGTTTGAGAAGAAAAGAAAGGTGGGGTTTTGGGGACTTTGAATGATGTAAAAGAGCACATAAAGTCGTCTAGGTGGACAGACAGCATCTATTGTAAACCCGACGCGTTTCGTGGTGTAATACCCACTCTTCAGGAGTGCATGCAGTGGAGATCTATAAAAAAGCATAATGGCCAAGGGTATAGTAATGTATCAAAACAATAACGATTGTATTAGTTATTGTGGATGGAAAGGACAGGTGGGATCCATCCCTGCCCATGCTCACGTGGAATCTGTGGCACTGGGGACAAGACCGCCAAAGTGTCTGTCCCGGGAGGACACAAGGGGATGAAGGCAGACCGGAACCACAAACTGAACCATCCAAGATGCAGGCAATAAGGTGGCGATGCCAATAGGCTACCATTTCTGTGGGAGTTGGCCGATAATCGTACCCTTTAGATACATAAGAGGAAACGCGCATGGCGCACTCCCAGCACAGAGACCGTTGTCTCACCGCGAGCCCCGTGCTAACGATCGGGGCTCAAGAGATTCCGGGTCACCTGATCGCTGAGATCATCTCCGATTGGCTATCACAGTGGACAGTCACTCTGAAGCCCGCCCCCTCGTGTTTACTTTCTCTGTGAATGGAGGAGAGAGATACATCGTATCTCTCTTTCTCTTTGCAGAGAAAAAAAAAAGTGTGTGTAAAAAAAAATAATAATAAAAAAACTAATAATATTATTATTATTTTTATTATTATTATTAATAATAAAACATAATAATAATATAAAAAAAATAATAATAATAAAAAAAATACCCAGATCAAGGTTTGATGTAGGACTGTGCCAGGGTTAGTCTTTGGGCCAGGGTCAGTATTTTTTTTTTAGACAGAATTTTTTTTTTTTTTTTAGTGTCGGGAGACAGGAAGTTACAGCCTTCTTTTATATTTATGGTAAAATAATAATATTATATTAGCAGCACCACCACAACCGAGGAGTCCCGTAGGTATTACATTTACAGATTGCATAGCGTACTTACCTACAAAAAATCAAGTTACAATGGTATATAGGTAAAAAAAAAAAAAAATGGCACATAACTATAGGTCCCTGTGTACAATATAAATAGTCTAAAATGAGTCAATCCATAAATCTTTATTAATTCTAAATGGCAACATGAAAAAGCTTGGGGTATACAGTATGGAAAAACTAAAAATATATTAAAAAATAATGGATTAACTATTTTTTTTTCAACCAAAGTAACTATGGAACAACAATAGCGGTCCAAAAAAAAAATAATAATAAAATACCCAGGTTTGATGTAGGTCTGTGCCAGGGTTAGTCTTTGGGCCAGGGTCAGTATTTTTTTTTTTTTGGACAGAATTTTTTTTTATTTTTTTTCATTTAATGTCCGTGTCGGGAGAAAAAAAAAATGGCACATAACTATAGGTCCCTGTGTACAATATAAATAATCTACAATGAGTCACTCCACAAATCTTTATTAATTCTAAATGGCAACATGAAAAAGCTTGGGGTATACAGTATGGAAAAACTAAAAATATATTCAAAAGTAAGGGTTTAACTTTTTTTTTCAACCAGAGTAACTATGTAACAACAATAGCGGTTTACTGCACAATATATATATATATATATATATATATATATATATATATATATATACACACTGTATTACCAAAAGTATTGGGACACCTGCCTTTACACGCACATGAACTTTAATGGCATCCCAGTCTTAGTCTGTAGGGTTCAATATTGAGTTGGCCCACCCTTTGCAGCTATAACAGCTTCACCTCTTCTGGGAAGGCTGTCCACAAGGTTTAGGAGTGTCTATGGGAATGTTTGACCGTTCTTCCCGAAGCGCATTTGTGAGGTCAGGCACTGATGTTGGATGAGAAGGCCTGGCTCGCAGTCCCCGCTTGAATTCATCCCGAAGGTGTTCTGTCGGGTTGAGGTCAGGACTCTGTGCAGGCCAGTCAAGCTCATCCACCCTTTGCAGCTATAACAGCTTCAACTCTTCTAGGAAGGCTGTCCACAAGGTTTAGGAGTGTCTATGGGAATGTTTGACCATTCTTCCAGTGCATTTGTGAGGTCAGGCACTGATGTTAGAGAAGGCTTGGTGGTGTGCACTGGTCCAAATCATTTGGTGGAGGGGATTATGGTGTGGGGATTGTTTTTAAGGGGTTGGGCTTGGCCCCTTAGTTCCAGTGAAGGTAACTTCTTCTTTCGGGACCTTGCTTTGTGCATTGGTGGGCAGTCATGTTGGAACAGGAAGGGTCCATCCCCAAACTCTTCCCACAAAGTTGGGAGCATGAAATTGTCCAAAATGTCTTGGTCTGCTGACGCCTTAAGAGTTCCCTTCACTGGAACTAAGGGGCCAAGCCCAACCCCTGAAAAACAACCCCACACCATAATCCACCCTCCACCAAATGATTTGGACCAGTGCACAAAGCAAGGACCATAAAAGGTATGGATGAGTGAGTTTGGCATGAAGGAACAACACTGAACTGCACAGAGTCCTGACCTCAACCCGATAGAACACCTTTTGGATTAATTAGAGAGGAGACTGCGAGCCAGACCTTCTCATCCAACATCAGTGCCTGACCTCACTAATGCTCTTCTGGAAGAATGGTCAAACATTCCCATAGACACTCCTAAACCTTGTGGACGGCCTTCCCAGAAGAGGTGAAGCTGTTATAACTGCAAAGGGTGGGCCAACTCAATATTGAAACCTACAGACTAAGACTGGGATGCCATTAAAGTTCAGATGCGTGTAAAGGCAGGCGTCCCAATACTTTTGGTAATATATGGTATATACAAAAATAACTTTTTTTTTTCTCTGTGGGTTGAACTAGATCAGTGGTTCTCAACTCCGGTCCTCGGGACCCACTAACAGGCCAGATTTTAAGTATTGCCTTGGGGAGATGCAGACTAGAATACTGCAATCACTGAACAGCAAATGATATCACCTGTGATGTATTTCAGTTATCCTGCAAACCTGGCCTGTTAGTGGGTCCCGAGGACAGGAGTTGAGAACCACTGAACTAGATTAACTTTTTCTCAACCAGACTAACTATGTAACAACAATGACTAAGCTCCGGGGGAGTGAAACGCGTTGGTCAGTGAAACGCATTGGTGGGCGAGTGAAACGCGTTGGTGGGTGAGGCCTAGTTAGAGTCCAGGCTGAGGGTGCCACTCTATTCACCTCTCTAGGGTGTCTTGGATGTGCGACTTCCAGGGGCCACCCCTTTCTTCTTGGTATGTAACAACAAAAGCGGTTTACTGGACAAGATCTACATCTTCACGTACATACACGGTATATTCTCCTTTTATTCTGTGTCGAAGCTGAGAGCCGGGTATCCCAGCTTTGGCAAATTAACTTTCAAAAACGCCATTTGTTCCATGAGCTGGGGGGCCACCTGAGAGCGTTGGGGGCACGGTGAGGTTGAAAATGCGCGCTTACTTTGTAGAGTGGTCGGGGGGCAAGATAGGAGCTCCTGGGCTACCTGGGACAGAGCCGGCCACACATCTCTCCTGCCATCCCAGTATTGCAAAGGGTTTGTACTGGGGGGGACGATGGGCTCAGAAAGGTAAGCTTTGACAACAGCATCAGCGGCAGTTGGTTTCCAAGGGGGCGGTCCACTGGGTCCCATCAAGCTCTCCAGGGCCTTGACCCAAATAGAATCGGCTCCGGTGGAATGAGGTGCGCTAGAGCTGAGCGATGCAGGATCAGACTGACGCTCCTCAAGCTTCGCTTCTTCTTCTCTTCCTTCCTCTAGCAGCCTTAAACTTTTTTTTCGGACTTTCTCAATTAATATATTCCTCCAGTGGTCCAGGGAATTTGTTTTAATGGCCATTTGGTCTTTAATTCTAGGATCGCACATGGTGGCAAGCATTAATTTAGGGCAGGTGTTAGTAAGTTCTTTCATACGGCGGCCCAGCAGATCCTTCAACCTTCTGAGCAGGGCCACGACATCAGGTAGATGTTCTTGGTCGGAGAGGAAGCCATCTAGTTGGTTACTGAGGTGGTCGAAGAGGGGCATCACTTGAGATATGCTAGCCGTTTCTTGGCTGAGATTTTCTGCCACAGCACGGAAAGGTTGGAGGACTGCCACAAGCTGGCCAACCATGGTCCAATCCTCCCTACCTAATGATCTCCTAATGCTTAGAAAATGCTTCTGTGCCACGGCAAGAATGGCCCTTCTCTGCTCAAGGATACGTTCCAGCATATCCAAGGTGGAATTCCACCTGGTTCCAACATCTACTTTTAGCCGGTGCTCTGGTAGGCCAGCATTTCTTTGCTCCTCTCGGAGGAGATGACCGTCTTTTATACTCCGATGGAAGTGGCCCGCAATCTTCCGACACGAGTCAAGAATCGCTGTCAGCCTTCCAGCCCTACGTTTCTCATCAAGGGCGTCTTTTACTACAAGATGAAGCATATGAGCCGAGCAGGGCACACCCACATATTTACCATCCCGTATGGCCTTAGCCATGTTGGCACCACCATCGCTGACCAGAAACCCCATTTCTGCCTTAGTGCCTGCATGCTGCCCGAACCACTGTGCCGCCATCTTCTTCAGTGCCTGCAATACGTTTTCTGAGGTGTGCTGTTCATCCAAAACCTCGGCATGAAGGAGGAAGCAGCGGTGCCCCTGCATGCCTACTACACCGGCCACTGCCCCTGAGCTTGGTGGTATATCATTGGGTACTTTGGGCTGCCACCAATGTGCCATCAAGGACAAGAAGGCATGCTGGTCACTCGGAGAGCTCCATAATTCAGTGGTAAAGTGGACTGACTGGCCAGCAGCCTTCCCCAGCTCCTCCTTCAACACCCCAAGGCATGATCTATAAAGTGAAGGCACTATACTGCGAGCAAACGTGGCGCGGGATGGTATTTGATAATGGGGTGCAACAGCCTCCAGGAGCTGCCTAAATGGCTCCCCTTCCACCAAACTAAAAGGAGCCCCTCCAACTGCTATCAGCTGTGCAATAAGGCGGGTCATTTTTCTGGACTGCTCCCGGTTCATCTCCCTGCCAAGAAAGCAACTAAAATGGTCCAAGGTGGTCTGCGTGAAATGGCTGGGAGGTATAATTTCGCTGGCAGCTGGGGCAGAAGTGCCATGGTCACTCTCTCTGTTGGCTTGCCTAGTGGTGGTGGTCGTAGCGACATTAGTAATTTGCCTGGTAGTGCTAAGTGGAGGAGCCACGCCATGTTCCTCCATTAGCAGCACTGGCTTGTGGTGGCTGCGCATGTGTTGGTTCATGCCAGCGTTTGTTAGATGACCCATCACTTTGCCACGGCTGACCCTCCTACCACATAATTTGCACTTGGCTATACGCCCATCGCCAAGTGAAACAAAGTAGTCCCATACTTTAGAACGACGGCTGGTTCTGCCACTGGGCGGTGAAGACTCCTTGGTTGAAGTGGTTTCTTCAGCCTTCATTTCCTGGCAGGTAGACAGAGGCGGCCACAACCTAGCCGGGACCGTGGTGATTGAGGAAATTTGTGGCATAGCATCACTGGCCGGTACCACAGGTGACTCTTGTGGTGCATACATCAGTGGAGAATGACTAATATTATCTTCTTGTGGACCGTCAGTGGACTCCGAAGGGCTATAATCACCCGTGTGTGACCGCTGATGCCTGGAAAGATCGGACTTTCGTGAAAAAAATGTACTGCACTCAGGACAGAAATATGGCTTCTCCTCTATGTGAGAACTCTGATGTTTACTAAAGCTTAATATAGAGCTAAAACTTTCACCACATTCTAAACAGGTAACCTTCTCCTCCCTCTGAATCCCGGCACCATCCCTCACAGTAGGAGGTTCCTCAGAATCAGAGGGATTCCATGGTCTATCCACACTGTGAAGTCCACCATCCATAGCTGAGCTCTTTTCTCCTCCACAATCTCCTGTGATGTCCTCATCTTCCATTCTACAACCTGGAGATAAAGTGAGACGATCCTTTGAGGGTTTCTCCATGGCCGGTCCTGGAAAAATATAAAAACATCATCAATAGATATGAGAGGGTTACTTCACTTCCATCAACATCCCATCTGGATCAGGGAGATAGGAGTGAGCAGATGTTCTGTGTGGAGGTCCCAACCAGCTGGGACTCTTCCCCTCTTCAACCAAAGGGCCTTTGGTCCTCCTCCCAGATCCCTTCTACATTTACACAGCCTTGTCAGAAGAGCCGCAACCAATGGGGGATGGGAGGTCCATGCTCTTAACACAACCACAAGCCTTGGCACCGGGTCATGTGACCTCTGATATACAAGAGGGTCAAAGTTCAGACCTGCAGACCCTTTACCATAGAACAAAGGACCTTAGGCCTAGGCTTCTGGTGATATGTTACTCAGCTCCCGCCCTACTCTGGACCAATCAGTGTGCAGTAACAGAGCAGAGATAAGAGAAGAATATATTATGGGTCACCTGTGCTGATCTCTGTAGGAGTGTCCTCCTCTTATTATATAAGAAGAGAATAGAGACGAGACAATGACGTGTGACTAACCAGGTCTCATCCCGCCCTCGACTCATTGTATAGTGGTCTTCGGATCCGGATTCCAGGAAACAAGATACCATTTCCCAGACGTCCAGACTTGAAACTGGGAGAACATATAGTCTCCAGTGTACTGGGCCACGGTTCCGAACACCAACACAATTCTCGTACCTGGAGGGTAGGGGGTAACCAACGCCGAGAAGACTGTTCCGACACATTTACATCTTCCCTAGACCCTCCTCCTGGTTT
>BLSH010149212.1:123531-138967 GCA_018402905.1 Glandirana rugosa
GGGAGTGTAGTGGCCCATTCTCCTCTGAAATAACATTTCCTCTCTCGTCATGCCCCCGAGGTGGATCTGGGGGGTAGTAGACTATTTGTGTATCTTTGTTACATAAGTCAGTCACAACACAAAGGATGTGTAGGAAACACAACACTGACTGAATACATTGTTTCTATGTGTTTATCAGATGATGGGGGGTCTAGGTGGAGCCCCCGTACTGCTCTCTCCTTTACAATAAAGTCTCCTCTTACCCGGTGATGTGAGGGGCGGCTGATTGTCCATCATGAGGTCCTTGTAGAGATCCTTGTGTCCTTCTAAATACTCCCCCTCCTCCATGGAGAAATAGACAGTGACATCCTGACACCTTATAGGAACCTGACACACACAATGATACAGTCACCATCCAGACACATCCCTTGTCTGTTACTGGATAATGTCCCAGAATTCCCAGCACCGCTCACCTCTCCTGTCAGCAGGTCGATGATCTTGCTGGTGAATTCTGAATCTTCTTGATGCTGTTTTTCTCAGGTGTCCAGGAGTTGCGTGTAGACACTGTGATGGTCATGTGATCAGCTGACTTCATCGGGGGAATACTCTGCTTTAAAAAAAAAAACAGTAATATAGTGATATTCCCAGAATCCCCCTCACCTCTCCGGTCAGGTCTGTGTTTTATTAATAGAGATAAGAGTGATGTCATGTGACCTCCCAGAATCCCCCTCACCTCTCCGGTCAGGTCTGTGTTTTATTAATAGAGATAAGAGTGATGTCATGTGACCTCCCAGAATCCCCCTCACCTCTGCGGTCATGAAAACGTTCTCTTTTCATTTAGAAGATTTTTCTATTTTAAATAGCTGCTGGTAGATTCATACCGGTTGTATGTAAATCATGGACATCTCTACAGTCAGCGATGAAGTAATGGTGGATTCATGCTGGATTAATGGAAGTCTCTCCGTTAGCTAAGTCTAATGTTAGACTGACAGTGATCTACAACACTGGATGATGTGTAGTGACGTTGGATTTATATGGAGGGAAAATTTTGAATTGTTTTTGCAATAACAGACTTTTTTATGGGGTGGATGTTCTTATTTTTGGTGAATAAACAATGGGAACTATATAACCGGTACTCATTCAACTGGGGGAGGGATGGGGGGTTTATTTCTGGGGGCCCACTTATTCTAAGGGGGGGGGGCTTTCAGATTTCTGATCGGTCCCCTTTCAGACCTCTACATCCATTTTGTTTGATAGGTTGTGGGGATGAGGCTCGTGTCCCCCATTAACATGGGGTATAGGGTGCCCCTTGCCACCTTCTTCCTTGCAAGGTAGGCTTCTAATGTTGAATTACCGTGGCATGGTATGGTTCAAGAGGAGGCCTATCCGGGTATACAGCCTGCCTGATCAGGAAAGGATGGTGCTGCCTTGCCATTACTCCTCTCACAAATGACAGATCCCATACTTCCCAACTGTTTAACCACTTCAGCCCCGGAAGGATTTCCAGCTTTAGGACCGGAGCCCTTTTTGCGATTCGGCGCTGCGTTGCTTTAACTGACAATTGCGCGGTCGTGCGACGTTGTACCCAAACAAAATTTGCATCCTTTTTTTTCCCACAAATAGAGCTTTCTTTTGGTGGTATTTGATCACCTCTGCGTCATTTCTGATCGCCGCTATAAACAAAAGAAGAGCGACAATTTTGCAAAAAAACTCAAATTTCTTACTTTTTGCTAAAATACAAATCCAAAAAAAATATAAAAAAACATTTTTTTCACCGTTTTTGGCCGATTTATATTCTTCCTCATATTTGAGATAAAGAAAAATCGCAATCGGCGTTTATTGATTGGTTTGCGCAAAAGTGGTCGCGTTTACGGATGATGAGAATTCATTTTTGGGGTTTTTATTTTTTTTTTATTTTTTATTAGTAATGGCGGCGATCTGCGATTTTTAGCGGTACTGCGATATTTCAGCGGACATGTCGGACCATTTTGACACTTTTTTGGGACCATTGGCATTTATACAGCGATCAGTGCTATAAAAATGCACTGATTACTGTGTAAATGCCATTGGCAGTGAAGGGGTTAACCTGCAGGGGGCGCTCTAAGGGTTAACTATGTTCCCTGGGCGTTCTAACTGTATGGGGGGTGCCCTAGCAGGAGAAGGGAAGTGATCACAGCCCTTCCCCCTCACACAGAACGGAGGTCCGTGTTTACATACACGGACCTCCGCTCCTTCGCTCCGGGGGGGGCCATCGCGGGTAGCCGGCGGCAATCGAAGCCGCCGCACCCGCTCCCTGGCCCTCCCCGAATACAGTGAGCGCGCGGGCGCGCCTCCGGCGGCGCGCGCGTGCTCACTAAACTCGTTCCCACAGCCGCCGTCGTATGACGGCGATTTGCGGGAACGAGCCACTTTGCCGCCGTCAGATGCCGATCGGCGTTCGGCAAGTGGTTAAGATGGGGATGAGGGACACAAAAGTATGTAGGCATAGGGCACACCCCCTGTCACACCCCCTTAAAGGGGAATTATATAAAAAAAAATGATTGGTTAAACCCACAAGGGCTTTTTTTTTACCACTACTATTCCTTTATATTGGCTTTTGAAATTTACAAATGCAGAAATTTGGAAATCGGATGACAGGTTTGGCACTGGGAAACACTTTTTGATAGATAAGTAGTGCATTTTATATGCAATTATACAGATCAGACCAAAATGAGGGACAAATGAGGAGGAGAGAGGGACTTTGTTCTGAATCAGGGACAATCCCTCCAAATCCGGGACAGTCCCACCAAACAGGGACTGTCCCTCCAAATCCGGGATAATCCCACCAAACAGGGACTGTCCCTCCAAAATCCGGGAAAGTCCCACCAAACAGGGACAGTCCCTCCAAAATCCGGGAAAGTCCCACCAAACAGGGACAATCCCTCCAAATCTGGAACAGTCCCACCAAACAGGGACAATCCCTCCAAATCTGGGACAGTCCCACCAAACAGGGACTGTCCCTCCAAATCCGGGACTGTCCCTCCAAATCCGAGACAGTTGGGAGCTTTTTGATAGATAAGTAGTGCATTGTATATGCAATTATACAGATCAGACCAAAATGAGGGACAAATGAGGAGGAAAGAGGGACTATGTTCTGAATCAGGGACAATCCCTCCAAAATCCGGGAAAGTCCCACCAAACAGGGACAGTCCCTCCAAAATCCGGGAAAGTCCCACCAAACAGGGACAATCCCTCCAAATCTGGAACAGTCCCACCAAACAGGGACAATCCCTCCAAATCTGGGACAGTCCCACCAAACAGGGACTGTCCCTCCAAATCCGGGACTGTCCCTCCAAATCCGAGACAGTTGGGAGCTTTTTGATAGATAAGTAGTGCATTGTATATGCAATTATACAGATCAGACCAAAATGAGGGACAAATGAGGAGGAAAGAGGGACTATGTTCTGAATCAGGGACAATCCCTCCAAAATCCGGGAAAGTCCCACCAAACAGGGACAGTCCCTCCAAAATCCGGGAAAGTCCCACCAAACAGGGACAATCCCTCCAAATCTGGAACAGTCCCACCAAACAGGGACAATCCCTCCAAATTCAGGGCAGTCCCACCAAACAGGGACTGTCCCTCCAAATCTGGGACAGTCCCACCAAACAGGGACTGTCCCTCCAAAATCCGGGAAAGTCCCACCAAACAGGGACAGTCCCTCCAAAATCCGGGAAAGTCCCACCAAACAGGGACAATCCCTCCAAATCTGGGACAGTCCCACCAAACAGGGACAATCCCTCCAAATCTGGGACAGTCCCACCAAACAGGGACTGTCCCTCCAAATCCGGGACTGTCCGTCCAAATCTGAGACAGTTGGGAGCTATGAGATCCCCGTCTGGCTTCTGTATGTAAACAAGCTAGTGGGGTTCATTAACCAAATTTGGGCATGGATATATTCGGCCAATGTCATCACCCAAGATCCTTGCTGGCTTGTGTATATACAGAAGACGGGCGGAGATCTGTCTTTTCATTTAGAGGAGTAGCGTTACCGCCACCAACTGACAGACTTCTGGCTGATGTTTGTTTACAAGCAGCAGCCAGATGATGGCCAGTTTTGTTTGTGCGTCCTCCGAGCTGCGAACGGGCATGGTTTGGGTGGAACTCATATTCCATCAGAACCTCACCAACAAGAGACCGATAAAGAGAGGTCATCGGTGGGAAAGGTGACGCATCTCCAAAATGAAGAGAATGTTCCGGCCTCGTAAGTGGGGGAAATGTTCTGCCCCTGAAGGGGTTAATCTAGGTTCCCACACTATATATGTGTGTATCATCATCTGCTGGAGATAAAAGACCTCACAGTGACTATGGAGGAAGAGGACGGACATGACGGGGGGGTTACTGGGTGTAAATAGAAAATAAAATCTTATTACCTCCTCTACTGCCACTTTCAACGATGTCTCCTCTCTACTTCCTCCAAACTCACCTCTCACCCGGAACTTCCTGTCTGTACCTGACATCACTTCCTGTCTGTGTCTGACATAACTTCCTGTCTGTGTCTGACATCACTTCCTGTCTGTGTCTGACATCACTTCCTGTCTTCCATAGAGACATCTTGTCTGGGCAGAAATGAGATCACCACCTTGTGGAGCTCAGAGGAACTGCAGCCCCGAGAAACGATAGCGTGAACTTGTGCTGGGTGTATGTGTACTGTATATCCTTATAGATGAATATAGGTCACCACTAAGGATGGGCTCGGTCGTGTTCGGAACCGAACGTGCCTGAGTCCGCCAGGAAGTGAACCCAGCGCTACGCTATTCACAGGCAGGGAGACATTCTCCGATCGCTGCAGCCAATTCCTTAGTCATCACCACGTGGTTTTGAGGATTCCCTCCTGGGTATCCCGGCAGTTGAGACCAGAGATTCTCAAGTAAAATTACCTCCTGCTCAGTATAAGTCTTTACTACAGTTATTTACTACAATAATAGCTGCCTTTTATGGATCGATATTTTGCTGGGCCGGTTGTCATTACAAGCTGTCTTTCAACTGCAACCTCCCCATATAGTCATGGCATTTTGATGATCATTTGTGCCCAGATAAGCTCCGTAATGGACTTTTATG
This sequence comes from Glandirana rugosa, assembly GCA_018402905.1. Lineage (NCBI taxonomy): Eukaryota > Metazoa > Chordata > Amphibia > Anura > Ranidae > Glandirana > Glandirana rugosa. Next base: position 128,609 of record BLSH010149212.1, read on the forward strand.
GGTCAGCCTAGTCAAGACTGATCCCCCACCTGAGTAAAGAGAACTTCCTTGGCAGTGCCTCTGTCGTTGGCACCTTTCCAGTGAACAGCTGCACATTGGTGTTGGGTCAGGAGAAGGGTATAGGAAGCCAATGTTGGAGAAAGACAAAAACCTTTCAGTGGAGTGCCCAGTTAACAAACCAGGATTTCAGGTCCTCGCCTAGCTAACAAACCAGGCTTTCAGGTCCTGACTCAGCTAATAAACCAGGCTTTCAGGTCCTGGCCCAGCTAGCCCACCAGGCTTTCAGGTTCTGGCCCAGCTAATCCACCCAGCTTTCAGGTCCTGGCCCAACTAGACCACTCAGATTTTAAGTCCTGGCCCAGCTAGACCACCCAGCTTTTAGAGCCTGGCCCAGCTAGACCACCCAGATTTCGGGTCCTGGCCCAGCTAGACCACTCAGATTTTAAGTCCTGGCTCAGCTAGACGACCCAGCTTTAGGTCTTGGCCCAGCTAGACCACCCAGATTTTGGGTCCTGGCCCAGCTAGACCACTCAGATTTTAAGTCCTGGCCCAGCTAGACCATCCAGCTTTTAGAGCCTGGCCCTGCTAGACCACCCAGATTTCGGGTCCTGGCCCAGCTAGACCACTCATATTTTAAGTCCTGGCCCAGCTAGACCACCCAGCTTTTAGGTCTTGGCCCAGCTAGACCACCCAGATTTCGGGTCCTGGCCCAGCTAGACCACCCAGCTTTCAGGTCCTGGCCCAACTAGACCACTCAGATTTTAAGTCCTGGCCCAGCTAGACCACCCAGCTTTTAGAGCCTGGCCCAGCTAGACCACCCAGATTTTGGGTCCTGGCCAAGCTAGACCACTCAGATTTTAAGTCCTGGCTCAGCTAGACGACCCAGCTTTTAGGTCTTGGCCCAGCTAGACCACCCAGATTCCGGGTCCTGGCCCAGCTAGACCACTCAGATTTTAAGTCCTGGCCCAGCTAGACCATCCAGCTTTTAGAGCCTGGCCCAGCTAGACCACCCAGATTTCGGGTCCTGGCCCAGCTAGATCACTCATATTTTAAGTCCTGGCCCAGCTAGACCACCCAGCTTTTAGGTCTTGGCCCAGCTAGACCACCCAGATTTTCGGGTCCTGGCCCAGCTAGACCACCCAGCTTTCAGGTCCTGGGCCAACTAGACCACTCAGATTTTAAGTCCTGGCCCAGCTAGACCACCCAGCTTTTAGAGCTTGGCCCAGCTAGACCACCCAGATTTCGGGTCCTGGCCCAGCTAGACCACTCAGATTTTAAGTCCTGGCTCAGCTAGACTACCCAGCTTTTAGGTCTTGGCCCAGCTAGACCACCCAGATTTCGGGTCCTGGCCCAGCTAGACCACTCAGATTTTAAGTCCTGGCTCAGCTAGACCACCCAGCTTTTAGGTCCTGGCCCAGCTAGACGACACAGATTTTCGGTCCTGGCCCAGCTAGACCACCCACCTTTTAGGTCCTGGCCCAGCTAGACCACCCAGTTGGGCCACTGACCCAAACCCAGCTAGCCCATTGAGATTTTAATCCCAGGCCCAGCTAGCCCATTCAGATTTTAATCCCAGGCCTAGCTAGCCCACTCACCCATCAAGCCCAGGCCCAGTTTTCCCACCCAGATACCAAGCACAGATCCAGCCAGCCCACCCACCTTTCAAGCCCAAGCCCAGGAGACCCACCCAGCTGTCAAGCCCATGCCTAGCTAGCCCACCCACCTGTCATGCCCAGGCACAGCCAGCTCATTGAGCACATTGACTCTCATTAACCCAACATCTACCACACCCTGCACACAAGCCACGGGATAACATGCTGTATGGACAGAACACACATATATCGCTTTATGATTAATGCATCTGTCCCTTTATTAGCATGTATTTGCAATAAGCCACACCCCGTATCTGCCACACCCACTAAGGAGTCTACTATATTTATAAAAAAAATAAAAAAATGAACAAATGTGACAAGCATTCTATCATTCTTTGTGAATTCTGCCCATATTTTATTCCATACAGTGATTTCCTATGATGGTCAGCTCCATCTAGTGGCGATAATGTGGAATTTTTCATGAAATAACTCAACCAGAAAAAATACTGCATTATGGCCACTAGATGGAGCTGAAAATACAGCCAGAACCGTCAAGAATGGGCAAAAGCCGTCACATTCATCCAAGGAATTTTTTATTAAATAGAACCCTAAGTGTTCCATGCTGCTTCCATGTCACCTTATTTTACCAACAAGACATCTCTGTAGGACAGGGGTGTCAAACTCAATTTCATCACGGGCCGCATCAGCATCATGGTTACCCTCAAACGGCCAGTTCTTTCTGTAGGACTAGATGTCCAGAGCACCCCACCTTCCCCCAATACATCGGATGTCAAGAGCCCCCACCCCCCCACCATCAGAAGTCAAGAGCTCCCCATCCTCCGTTACATCACAGTGCACCCCCCCGGTCTGGAGGAGGGCTGGAGTCCTCAACTGGGCACGGTCTGCTGATACCAGGGGAGGTGAAGACAAGAGGGTCCTGCGGCGCAGGATTTGTAGGAGGAGTTCTGTCCTCCTCTCTGCTGCTGACTGCTGAGCATAGATGTGCACAGCCGATTCCATTAGGGTGTGCACCCCAAAGATCAAACACACATGTGGGCGGGTGTATACACAGACTCTTATGGCAGAGCCAGTCAGTGGGAGATCTTTGCTATCTACTTATTGGCACGGTGAAAGAGAAGTGCGGAATGTCAGGGCTGGGCTCCTTCTAATTTACAAGCAGCTCTTTTCTTTCAGTGCTCAGAAGCTGCTCAGCTGTCCGTTAATTAACAGCCACTCGTTGTTTCCACAGTGATTCACATCACAGTGCACCCCCCTTACCTTGTGCTGCTGCCGGGAAGCTGGGAAGCAGAAAGTGTAGGGTCTGGAGGAGGGCTGGAGTCCTCAACTGGGCACGGTCTGCTGATACCAGGGGAGGCGAAGACAAGAGGCTCCTGCGGCGCAGGATTTGTAGGAGGAGTTCTGTCCTCCTCTCTGCTGCTGACTGCTGAGCATAGATGTGCACAGCCTATTCCATTAGGGTGTGCACCCTAAAGATCAAACACACATGTGGGCAGGTGTTTACATACACACACTCTTATGGCAGAGCCAGTCAGTGGGAGATCTTTGCTATCTACTTATTGCCACGGTGAAAGAGAAGTGTGGAATGTCAGGGCTGGGCTCCTTCTAATTTACAAGCAGCTCTTTTCTTTCAGTGCTCAGAAGCTGCTCAGCTGTCGGTTAATTAACAGCCACTCGTTGTTTCCACAGTGATTCACCTGGTTATCATTACCTGCATTATTAGTCCAGCCTACAGCCAGCCCCTTTTGGCTATTTAATCAGCTTAGCTCATTTCCTCCTTGCCCTTGCGTGGTCTATGATCTCGAGTATGTTCCTGCCTGTGTTCCTGTGTATGACTTGGCCTGGCTGACTCCTATTCCGATACCTGTTCCTGATTTTTGGCTCCTGACAACGCTAACTTCTGGCTTCCTGATCCTGGCTCGTCTGATTACCCGCTCTGGCATCCAAATGCTGGCTTCTGTTTTTGACTACATTCCTGTTATTTTTGCTATTTCATTAAAGGTGTGATTTTAACGGCACTTTCTGTGTCCGCCTGGTTTATGGTTCCTGACGCTGAAACATTTCTCTTGTGGCAGAGTGTCATGAAACCATAGTAAAAATTCTCTCATGTAACCAGCAAACACATGTCTTATCTGTTGTCTACCTTTGCTGCATGTGTCCAGTTAGAGGCCGGGCCTCCCTCACCTGTGTGCTTTAGTAGGCCCTCCTCAGCTGAGCTCCACCCCAGGCCTTAATTGGTAACAGGATATAATACCTGGCAGTGTAAGGCCTCATTACTGATCAACGTTTGTCCGTGTTTGGCTTGTGTGTGTTAGTCTCCTTCAGTTGCACTGAGTCTTATCCGTGTTCTGATCCTTGGCTTGTCTGACTATCCCTTCCTGCCTGATACCTCGATCTTCAGCTTGTCTTAGATTTCTCCTGTCTTCTGGTTGCTCCAACCCTTCGCTATTCCTTTGACTATTCTTACTATTCCTGTGCTGCTGCTTCCCCTCTACCACCTGGGACCAGCCCGAACGTGAGCTAGGGGACACTGGGGGCCACGACCTGGATCCAGTTGCAGCCAAATCCATCCTCACCACTAGAGGCTCTGGTGAACATGCACTGGCTCTTAGATTCCGCGCCCTGGGGAATCCGATGCACTAGCTCCCTGAGTTTTAGTGTCACTTTAGTGGTGCGATTCACACTCCCGTGATGCGCATCCCTCACCTGACCTCAGGTGCCGTGAAACAGAGCCGGCCAGAGGGAGATCTTTCCCATTTCCCTGCCGGCAAAAACAGAGTGATAACGCTAACACTCACGGAGTGAGTAAAGTGTGCCCAGGCACACCCAGCACACCCCCTGAGCATGCCTATGCTACTGAGACAGGGATGAGCTTCTTGTTGGCTGCATACAGAAGCACAGGATCTAGCGGAGGAGTCCTGTCCTCCTTTCTGCTGCTGAGACAAGGTGGGGACCAAAACAAGGTGGGTGTCACAGCGGCAGGAGAGGTGCGAGGGCCACATGAAATGGTCTTGGGGGCCGGATTCAGACATGTGTGCTGTAGATGGTATGATTTTCACACCCACCGAGGGGCGTATAAATATATTACTGACTGGTATATGTGAAGAATGATCCCGAGCAATTATTGTACAAACCTTCCTAGAAAAGTTTTAATCCATATATGACTCATTCCATTCTATCAATCAACCATGGCTTAGTCCCTGGTGGCGGGGAGGTTTGGGGACCGCAGTTCTAAGGGGATTATGACTAAGGCCCAACTGAGACTTCAAAGCAGTATGGATTGGGGGAGCTGACCTCGGTGAGACCTAGCACCCCCGGGATGTGGTGTAGCCATAAGGTTGCCCGGACTCATATCTTCTGTAGGACCTTTCCGGGAGGTGGTGTCCACCATACTATTAGCAAACATTGAGATCCAACAAATCCTTTTGGAGATCTGATGTCCATTGTGTTTATATAGGAGATATAGGACATAAAAGAGGGTATACCCACCTCCTCGTGGGGCTACCAGCTCAGCACACCAGTCAGGCAGACTAATATCCCTCTTGGCATTGGGCAATCATGTAGACCCCCTGTTCTATTTCAAAGGCCACTTGGTGCATTGACGTACTTCCATGGATCTCGACCTGTCCTGCTGATTCAGCACGATTCACAGACAGCTTAACTCTCCAATAGGACACAGGAGTTGAAACCATCACAATTTTACTTCTCACAGCACAGTACGAAACATGAGTTTTTTTTTCCAGTCTCTTAACATAAATAAAAAGACAAAGATCTACCCACTGTGACCCCATAGATAGAAATTAAGGGTGGCACTTCACGGTTTTGGTAGGTCCTGACAACCGCTGGCAGTAAAGGCGGGACTCAGCTCCATAGAAGTCAACGAGGAAGGAAAAGAAGTCCCAGGAGCCGCACATCACCCTCGTGTAAAAAGTGGAGGTAGCCTGAGCCTAAACTCAGTTCAGGCCACTCCCCCGACATGTTTCGCCCTGCACATGGGGCTTAGCCAAGGAAAAGTATCAGACGTGTGTTATAAAATGAGGCTGCACTGATGGGCGCTGATGAAGCGGCACTGATGAGGCTGCAGTGATGTGTACCGATGAGTGGGCACAGATGAGGCTGCACTGTTGTGTACCGATGAGTGGGCACTGATGAGGCTGCACTGAAGGGTGCTGACGAGGCTGCACTGATGGACACTGATGAGGCTGCACTGATGTGCACCGATGAGGCTGCACTGATGTGCACCGATGAATGGGCACTGATGAAGCGGCACAGATGAGGCTGCACTGATGTGTACTGATTAGTGGGCACTGATGAGGCTGCACTGATTATCAGTGTAGATGTCCTTTTACACAAGCCAGTTATCAGCTCTCCTCGCGCTGTCAGGGTGAGCAAAGGAATGCCGATAACTGGCTTCGGTTTACATCCATGATCAGCTGTGATTGGACACCGCTGATCACGTTGTAAAGAGCCGTTGATTGGCCCCGATCTGTGATCAGCAGGGTCCTGAGGATACTGCAATCACAGACGTGCCGCCCCCAACCCGCAGCGAGTGCGATCACAGGGGGAAGTCATACGACGCCATCCCAGAACTAGTTGCCCACGCTGTGGCCGTCATGCGGCTATAGCGCGGTCGGCAAGTGGTTGGTTAATGTGGGCCCTGCGATACCAAGAAGTGCTCATCTTCCTCCTGCTGCTGTGCCTCCCATGACTAAACCCTGTTGGCGGGGCGAAACATGTCAGGGGTGTGGCCTGGGCAGGACGGGGCGAAACATGTCAGGGGTGTGGCCTGGACAGGACGGGGCGAAACATGTCAGGGGTGTGGCCTGGACAGGACGGGGCGAAACATGTCAGGGGTGTGGCCTGGACAAAGTCTAGGCTGAGGCTGCTTCCGAAGGTTTTGTGTGATGAGCGGCCCCTGGGACTTCTCCTCCTTCCTCAAAGTTCTACCCAGCCTAAAGTCTGCTTTAAAAAGTAGAAACCTACCGAGGGAACAAGACATGGGGGGGCCAACTAAGACTGTACCATGTAGCACTAAACAGGAGGGGAAGCCTGAAGGAGCACACCGAATGCTGCATAAACAAGTTGCTATGGCACTAATCTAACACTAGGTGTCAGCACAGATTAGAACATTAGTAACATGCAATACATACATACAAGTCCATGAGTTTGACCAATGAAAATAAATAAATTGAAAACATTTCCCGCACTAAGGGCGAGAATACGGCTTCTCTACTCTGTGAGATCTTTGATGTTTAGCAAGGTCTGATTTCCGCGTATACCTTCTTCCGCACTCGCAGGAAAACGGCTTCTCCCCCGTGTGAGATAGCTGATGTGTGAGAAGTGATGATTTCCGCGGGTAACATTTCCCGCACTCAGGGCAGCAAAACAGCTTTTCCTGCGTGTGGCATATCTGATGAGCGGTAAGATTTGACTTCTGTGAGAAACATTTCCCGCACAGATCACAGGAATACGGCTTCTCACCCGTGTGAGACCTCTTGTGCGTAAGAACATGGGACTTCTGTGAAAAACCTTTCCCACACTCAGAGCAGGAATACGGCTTCTCCCCTGAGTGAGATCTCTGATGTGTAACAAGGTCTGATTTACCCAAGAAACATTTCCCGCACTCGGGACAGGAATACAAATTTTCACCCGTGTGCAACCTCTGATGCCGTGAGAGACTCCCCCTTTCAGAAAAAACTTTCCCGCACTCAGAGCAGGAATATGGGCTTTCCCCCGTGTGAGATCTTTGATGTATAACCAGTTCTGATTTCTGTGAAAAACATTTCCCGCACTCGGAACAGAAATACGGCTTCTCCCCCGTGTGGGTCCTTTGATGTATAAGAAGGTCTGACTTCTGCGAATAACATTTCCCGCACTCCGGGCAGGAATACGGCTTCTCGCCCGTGTGCAATCTCTGGTGTCTGGAAAGGCCAGACTTCTCTGAAAAACATCTCCCGCACTCAGAACAGGAGTAGGGCTTTTCCCCCGTGTGAGACCGGTAATGGATGACCAGCTTGGATTTACAAAGAAAACGTTTTCCGCACTCGGGACAGGAATTCAGCTTCTTCCCCGTGTGGGACCTGTAGTGCATGATGAGTTCTGATTTATAAAGGAAACGTTTCCCGCACTCAAAACAGGAATGAAGCTTCTCCCCTTTGTGAGATCTCCGATGTACGGAAAGACCTAACTCTGAGCTAAAAATGTTCCCGCACTGAAGACAGGAGAAGGTCTTCTCCTCCTGAACCCCGGCACCATCCCCCACAGTAGGAGGTTCCTCAGAGTCAGATGGTCGATCCACACTGTGAAGTCCACCATCCATGGTGGAGCTCGTATTCTCTTCCATGCAGTCTAGCGTGAACTCTTCATCTTCCGTTTTCCAACCTGGAGATAAAGTGAGACGATCCTTTGAGGGTTTCTCCATGGCCGGTCCTGGAAAAATATAAAAACATCATCAATAGATATGAGAGGGTTCCTTCACTTCCATCAACATCCCATCTGGATCAGGGAGATAGGAGTGAGCAGATGTTCTCTGTGGAGGTCCCAACCAGCTGGGACTCTTCCCCTCTTCAGTCAAAGGGCCTTTGGTCCTCCTCCCAGATCCCTTCTACATTTACACAGCCTTGTCAGAAGAGCCGCAACCAATGGGGGCTGGGAGGTCCATGCTCTTTACACAACCACAAGCCTAGGCACTGGGTCATGTGACCTCTGATAGACAAGAGGGTCAAAGTTCAGACTTGAAGACCCTTTACCATAGGCCTAGGCTTCCGGTGATGTGCAGCACTGGAGGGAGCTTGCTACAGTGTTTTCTCCTGGAATGATAAGGGTTTCAATCTTTGTTGCTCCATACTTGTCAACCCAATAGAGTTTTATGGTGACATTTAGAAGAGGAACCAACCTAAGAAAGGTTCAATCTGTGTTCTCATATCTGTGCTACTGTAACTAGGAGTGACACCCAACCTAATACTGCCAGCTGAACCCCAGGACAGGGAGGGGACCATTATCAACCTATTATTGGCTGATATCACTCAGCTCCCGCCCTACTCTGGACCAATCAGTGAGCAGTAACAGAGCAGAGATAAGAGAAGAATGTATTATGGGTCACCTGTGCTGATCTCTGTAGGAGTGTCCTCCTCTATGGATGTCCTCGTCATTCCAGCCTCCTCCATATATTGCTGATCATCCCACACATACTCCTCCTCTTCCTCGTCCTCAAATTTTATATTAATCAGATCTTCATCCTAAACCAAAGGAATGGCAGGAAAAAAAAATAAGTTGAATGTATTTCTTGGAGTTCATTGAGGGACACAGGGGTTCAGAAACAGTTGGGTTATGCTGCCACCTACAGGAGAAAAACAGAAAAATATGTTAATCAGATCCAGTATTTCCCATCTTTTACCCAGCATGCCTCAGTTTTTTTTTTTGCAAAAGCAGCCACCAAAGACTAGAGCCAAAAAACACAAATGGGGTGTTGGCCATATCTCTCCTCACGAACAAGTTGGAATGACTCAGACTCCACCTGAAGAAAAGCTAAGGATGAACAATTGAGAGACTTTAAACCAAAAAACTCATCAAAACAGGTGGAAGCACATATCTGCCCACAAGAAGTCCCCAAGTAGGCAGGTCCCCCAGAAGGAACCTTGGACAAAAATGGGTCCATAAGAAAAGACCGGCCGGTCTACATGTGAAAAGATAACGATGAACAATTGAGAGACTCTAAACCAAAAAACTTACCAAAACAGGTGGAAGCACATATCTGCCCACAAGAAGTCCCCAAGTAAGCAGGTCCCCTAGAAAGAACCTTGGACAAAAATGGGCCCATAAGAAAAGACCGGCCGGTCTACATGTGAAAAGCTAAGGATGAACAATTGAGAGACTCTAAACCAAAAAACTCACCAAAACAGGTGGAAGCACATATCTGCCCACAAGAAGTTCCCAAGTAGACAGGTCCCCAGAAGGAACCTTGGACAAAAATGGGCCCTTAAGAAAAGACCGGCCGGTCTACATGTGAAAAGCTAAGGATGAACAATTGAGAGACTCTAAACCAAAAAACTCACCAAAACAGGTGGAAGCACATATCTGCCCACAAGTCCCCAAGTAAGCAGGTCCCCCAGAAGGAACCTTGGACAAAAATGGGTCCATAAGGAAAGACCGGTCGGTCTACATGTGAAAAGCTAAGGATGAATAATTGAGAGACTTTAAACCAAAAAACTCATCAAAACAGGTGGAAGCACATATCTGCCCACAAGAAGTCCCCAAGTAGGCAGGTCCCCCAGAAGGAACCTTGGACAAAAATGGGTCCATAAGAAAAGACCAGCCGGTCTACATGTGAAAAGATAACGATGAACAATTGAGAGACTCTAAACCAAAAAACTTACCAAAACAGGTGGAAGCACATATCTGCCCACAAGAAGTCCCCAAGTAAGCAGGTCCCCTAGAAAGAACCTTGGACAAAAATGGGCCCATAAGAAAAGACCGGCCAGTCTACATGTGAAAAGCTAAGGATGAACAATTGAGAGACTCTAAACCAAAAAACTCACCAAAACAGGTGGAAGCACATATCTGCCCACAAGAAGTCCCCAAGTAGACAGATCCCCCAGAAGGAACCTTGGACAAAAATGGGCCCATAAGAAAAGACCGGCCGGTCTACATGTGAAAAGCTAAGGATGAACAATTGAGAGACTCTAAACCAAAAAACTCACCAAAACAGGTGGCGGCCAGAAAAGAATACCCGGGTAAAAACAGGTTCCAA
>BLSH010149212.1:178808-200435 GCA_018402905.1 Glandirana rugosa
CTAAGACCCTCCACTCACCTCTCCGGTCAGGTCTGTGTTTTATTAATAGAGATAAGAGTGATGTCATGTGACCTCCCAGAATCCTCCTCACCTCTCCGGTCAGCAGGTAGATGATCTCCAGGGTGAGGTTTAGTATCTTCTCAGTCATGTGACTCCGGTCCTCCTCCATCCTTATTGGTGCCGTCATCTATGAAGGTTTCCCTGTAGACAGATAAGATTGATAACAGAGAATTAGCTGGATTGGTTGTACAATAATAGGATGAGGATATCAGGAAGGTCAGTATGTATTATATTATTCTGGACGGTTTAGTGTTTGCTATGATTCTTGAGGATCTGTGTACGAGGAATGATAAATAGGATCTTCTAACCACTGGAATGGTTTTGCCCCAAGGCACTGTTGTTAGGTCAGTATAGAGTCAGTGTGATGTCATAGGATTCTCTGACTCTGGTTGGAGGGACATTGGGAGGAGGAGCTGTGGGGTCAGTGTGATGTCATAGGATTCTCTGACTCTGGTTGGAGGGACATTGGGAGGAGGAGCTGTGGGGTCAGTGTGATGTCATAGGATTCTCTGACTCTGGTTGGAGGGACATTGGGAGGAGGAGCTGTGGGGTCAGTGTGATGTCACAGGATTCTCTGACTCTGGTTGGAGGGACATTGGGAGGAGGAGCTGTGGGGTCAGTGTGATGTCATAGGATTCTCTGACTCTGGTTGGAGGGACATTGAGGAGGAGCTGCGTGGCGCACAGTATGAGGCTCCTCTGTTAACTGAATCATTGCTCCTGGGCACATCCCACCTCTCCTAATTTGAATAGTAAATTTTGAACTTTACCAGGATACAAAAATTGTATTCCTGTGATCTCTGTGAACTCCGGAGACTTTACTGATCACATTTTAGGATGAATATCTGAGACTGAGATCATTATGGGAAAAGTTAACCTAGATTAACCCCTTCAGGGATCATTCTCTTTATTTTGGAGCAGTCTCAACTTTCCCACCAATCACCTTCTCACCTTAGCAGTCTATAGTAATGGATTGCACCACTTTTATTGGGTTGGGAAGATGGCTAATTCATTCAGGTGTGGATTTGAATATATATGTCTTTGTTTTATAAACTTAGGAAAAAAAAAAATTTCCACACTATATATGTGTGTATCATCATCTGCTGGAGATAAAAGACGTCACAGTGACTATGGAGGAAGAGGACGGAACATGACGGGGGGGTTACTGGGTGTAAATAGAAAATAAGATATTATTACCTCCTCTTCTGCCACTTCCAGCAACGTCTCCTCTCTACTTCCTCCCGACTCACCTCTCACCCGGAACTTCCTTTTTATACTCTGACATCACTTCCTGTCTTCCATAGAGACTTCCTGTCTGGGTAGAAGTGAGATCCCCATCTTGTGGAGCTCAGAGGAACTGCAGCCCCCCGAGAAAACGTCTGGTAGTGCGAACACGGCCTTGTGTGCTGTGTGTGTATGTACTGTATATCCTTATACTAGGGTGACCAGACGTCCCCGGTTTCAGGGGACAGCCCCCAGATTGAGGACACTGTCCCCAGACCAAATCTGTCCCCACTTTTGTCCCCTGATTGGATTTGAACAGGGGCCCGGGCAATTTCAAAGACAGTCAGTGCTGAATTAAAAAAAAATCTGAATTACAGAACCCCCCCCCCCAACACTCTGCTGCTCCTACTAGCTTGGGGGGGTAATTCCCGCTTGCATGTTCTTCTTCCTTGGCTCAAGTCCCGGCCAGCCGCCTGCCTGCCTAACTCCTTGCCTTCCCCAGTGGAGGAATCTTCCTCTGCTCAGTTCCGCTCCCCACCCAGTAGTAGCCGGGGCCCGAAGAGAGGCTGTGAGGCGGGCAGTGGTGGTGCCAGGCAGAGAAAGGCAGCTGAGCTCAGCTGATGGCGTCCAGCAGTAGGCACAGAGGGGAAGCGGATTCAATCGTGGCGCTGCCAGTTAGGGTTGCCACCTTATCCCTTTAAACCCGAACACATATTAATTACACAGATTCTGTGGCTGATTTAATGCAGATGAGGCACCAAGTGGGTTTAATTACCACCTTAATCAGCCAAAGAACAACCTGTGTAATTCATATGTGTTCGGGTTTAAAGGGATGAGGTGGCAACCCTACTGCCAGTGCCTTCAAGGCTTCAACACCGGTGTGCTTTGGGGGTGTCTGTGACTACATTGCACTGTGTCCATCTCTCTGGCATAATGGATGGAATCATAACTCACCTGCAGCAGGCATTCTATCATGGCTCTGGCTGGCATTGCACTGCCACAGTGTGTCACATAACATGGCATCTGGGACAGGGATCTGTACCTTCCCTTAGTAAAAGCCTCTCCCCCACAGTGAGAAAACACTGGTTAGGCACACATTTAACCCTTTGATTGCCCTAGATGTTAACTCCTTCCCTGCCAGTGTCATTAGTACAGTGACAGTGTATATTTTTAGCACTGATCACTTTATTAGTGTCCGATTTGTCCGCCGCAATATTGCAGTCCCGCCATTACTACTAAAAATAACATACGTCCCTGGATTTCATTTTAAAGATCTAGTCACCTTACCTTATACATTACCTGACAAAAGTGAGTACACCCCTCACATCTTTGTAAATATTTTATTCTATCTTTTCATGTGACAACACTGAAGAAATGACACTTTGCTACAATGTAAAGTAGTGAGTGTACAGCTTGTATAACAGTGTAAATTTACTGTCCCCTCAAAATAACTCAACACACAGCCGTTAATGTCTAAACCTCTGGCAACAAGTGGGTACACCCCTAAGTGAAAATGTCCAAATTGGGCCCAATTAGCCATTTTCCCTCCCCAGTGTCATGTGACTCATTAGTGTTACAAGCTCTCAGGTGTGAATGGAGAGCAGGTGTGTTAAATTTGGTGTTATCGTTCTCACTCTCTCATACTGGTCACTGGAAGTTCAACATGGCACCTCATGGCAAAGAACTCTCTGAGGATCTGAAAAAAGAATTGTTGCTCTACATAAAGATGGCCTAGGCAATAAGAAGATTACCAAGACCATGAAAATGAGTTGCAGCACGGTGGCAAAGACCATACAGCAGTTTAACAGGACAGGTTCCATTCAGAACAGGCCTCACCATGGTCGACCAAAGAAGTTAACTGCCGTGCTCAGCCTCATATCTAGAGGTTGTCTTTGGCAAATAGACGTATGAGTGCTGCCAGCATTGCTGCAGAGGTTGAAGGGGTGGGGGGTCAGCCTGTCAATGCTCAGACCATACGCTGCACACTGTATCACATTGGTCTGCATGGCTGATGATGCACAAGAAAGCCTACAAACAGTTTGCTGAAGACAAGCAGACTAAGGACATGGATTACGGGAACCATGCCCTGTGGTCTGATGAGACCAAGATAAACTTATTTGGTTCAGATGGTGTCAAGCGTGTGTGGCGGCAACCAGGTGAGGAGCACAAAGACAAGTGTGTCTTGCCTACAGTCAAGCATGGTGGTGGGGGTGTCATGGTCTGGGGCTGCATGAGTGCTGCTGGCACTGGGGAGCTACAGTTCATTGAGGGAACCATGAATGCCAACATGTACTGTGACCTACTGAAGCAGAGCTTCCCCTCCCTTCAGAGACTGGGCCGTAGGGCAGAATTCCAACATGATAACAACCCCAAACACCTCCAAGATGACCATGGCCTTGCTAAAGAAGCTGAGGGTAAAGGTGATGGACTGGCCAAGCATGTCTCCAGACCTAAACCCTATTGAGCATCTGTGGGGCCTCCTCAAATGGAAGGTGGAGGAGCTCAAGGTCTCTAACATCCCCCAGCTCTGTGATGTCGTCATGGAGGAGGGGAAGAGGACTCCAGTGCCAACCTGTGAAGCTCTGGTGAACTCCATGCCCAAGAGGGTTAAGGCAGTGCTGGAAAATAATGGTGGCCACACAAAATATTGACACTTTGGGCCCAATTCGAACATTCACTTAGGGGTGTACTCACTTTTGTTGTCAGCGGTTTAGACATTAATGGCTGTGTGTTGAGTTATTTTGAGGGGACAGCAAATTTACACTGTTATACAAGCTGTACACTCACTACTTTACATTGTAGCAAAGTGTCAGCTCTTCAGTGTTGTCACATGAAAAGATAGAATAAAATAATTACACAAATGTGATGGGGTGTACTTACTTTTGTGAGATACTGTAGATGGGGTCATCTCCACTCCCACCAGGGGGGAGAGAAATATATTACTAATCAGGATGAGTGGAGGGAATTTGGCATCTTTGATATTTGAATTTGGCAGCCAAATTAATTACAGAGTCATAACTACCTTCAAACTTTTTACTATGAGGCACTGCTTAGTAGAAATTTGCTTGATCAAACCTATTTACATTGATGAAAACCTTCCCGTGTGGCTTTGCAAGCCCTTTTATGCTCCCGTTCATCCAAGGAAGATGCGGGTAGTGGTGGAATGGATGATATGGGTCATCCCCTCACTGCCCTCATCAGATGTACCCAGCAGCAAGCAGCCCACCTCTACTGCAGCAGAGCAGCTAGGAAGAGACCCATACCCCAGTACAGATGGGACGGAACCATGCAGCTAGCTAGTGAAGGTCTCACGCTCACCGAAGCAGTCGGGGTGGTTTCATGCACCTCCATCCTGAGGGCCTTTTTCTCCAGAGGATAAATAGAGGGAAGTCTGGATCTCACTTGGGTGCAAGAAGTCTCTATGGGATGCCAATAGGTCATCAGCATTTCCCTGGTGATCAATAAGCTGCATATAGAGCAGGTATTTAGAAATAGTGATGACCCGAACCTGAGACCTCCACAAAAAAGCAGCATTCTCTTCTGTCCAAATTCCATACCAGACCAGTGGTGGTCCATCCACGCAGGCCGCCCCCCTAATCCATGTGCTGGTTCCTAATCTACATGCCGGGCTTCCAATGGGGTTTTTTCTTGAAGCACGTGCTTAGAGTCTGAGGCTCTAATTGGCTACAAAAAGGATGGGCTCGGGGCGCAGAATACTGCGCCCCGAGCCCACCCAGTTGTGTGACAATAGCGAATTAATATTCGCTATTGTCTCCCTGATTTTCCTCCCGGCCAATCAGGAAGGAGGTCCTGAGACCCGATTGACCAGGGAATCTCAGGACCCACTTCCTGTTCGGCCGGAAGGAGAAGCATTGCAGTCCTAGCCCTCTCCATACATCTGCTGAAAGAGGGGGTTCTCCGCGATCTGTCCAGGAACCGGGACAGGGAAGTGCGTGTGATTAGTAGCCACTCTGTCAATGGCCCCAGCTCTTCCTTCCCCCTGCCTCCGAAGGTAAGGAGGATTCTGATTTCCGCCTTCCCGCGGCGGGCGTTGTGGGATCGCCGCCTTGCCGTCCGTCTGTGGGGGTGTTGTTTGCGCACCATATTGAGGACCAGTCGCCACTGTAACAGACCCTCATCCAAGCATGCAGCCATTTAGACCAGGAAAGGGAGACAGCATGTGATCCCCCTCCCGGACCATGCCATGCCACCTGCCATCAATTTAGCCAACCCAACTGAATGAGTAAGGGGTCAATATTGTTGTGCAGCTATGGAGTTACTTGTCCAATCCCGATGAATGCTCTTATCTGTACTCATTCACATAGGGAGCCCAGAGACTCTAGTCCTCATCAACAGGGGGGTCAAGATGCTTTGCCAAAAAGGTTCCCAGTGGCAAGGTACCGTGTGCATGATGTTAAAGGCCCGTGGCCTGGTATGACTAAGGCCATTGGCCGAATCACGCATGGTGTTTTTATTGCTCACCACCTTGTAGCTAACAAAGATCTGAATACGGATGTTCTGAGTTGCCAGCTCCTTACATTTACCTGTATGTGGCCTGGTGTGGCTAAGGCCATTGGCCGAACCACGCATTGTGTTTTTATTGGTCACTACCTTGTAGCTAACAAAGATCTAAATACGGATGTTCTGAGTTGCCAGCTCCTTACATTTACCTGTCCGTGGCCTGGTATGGCTAAGGCCATTGGCTGAATCACGTATTGTGTTTTTATTGATCACCCCCTTGTAGTTAATAAAGATCTAAATACGGATGTTATGAGTTTCCGGTTCCCTACATTTACCTGTCCGTGGCCTGGTATGGCTAAGGCCATTGGCCGAACCATGTTTGGTGTTTTTATCTGTCACCACCTTGTAGCTAATAAAGATCTGAATATGGATGTTCTGAGTTGCCAGTAGCTTACATTTACCTGTATGTGACCTGGTATGGCTAAGACCATTGGCCGTATGACACATGGTGTTTTTATTGGTCACCACCTTGTAGTTAATAAAGATCTGAATACGGATGTTCTGAGTTGCCGAAATCTTACATTTACCTGCCCATGGCCTGGTATGGCTAAGGCCATTGGCCGAACCATGTATGGTGTTTTTATAGGTCACCACCTTGTAGTTAACAAAGATCTGAATACAGATGTTCTGAGTTGCCAGCTCCTTCCATTTACCTGTATGTGGCCTGGTATGGCTAAGGCCATTGGCTGAACCACGCATGGTGTTTTTATTGCTCACCACCTTGTAGCTAACAAAGATCTGAATACGGATGTTCTGAGTTGCCGGATCCTTACATTTACCTGTCCTTGACTTGGTATGGCTAAGGCCTTTGGCCGAATCATGTATGGTGTTTTTATTGGTGACCACCTTGTAGCTAACAAAGATCTGAATACAGATGTTCTGAGTTGCCGGCTCCTTCCATTCACCTGTATGTGGCCTGGTATGGCTAAGGCCATTGGCCGAATCCCATATGGTGTTTTTATTGCTCACCACCTGGTAGCTAACAAAGATCTGAATACGGATGTTCTGAGTTGCCGGATCCTTACATTTACCTGTCCGTGGCCTGGTATGGCTAAGGCCATTGGCCGAATCACGTATGTTGTTTTTATTGGTCACCACCTTGTAGCTAATAAAGATCTGGATATGGATGTTCTGAGTTGCCGGCTCCTTCCATTCACCTGTATGTGGCCTGGTACGGCTAAGGCCATTGGCCAAATCACGTATGGTGTTTTTATTGGTCATCACCTTGTAGCTAACAAAGATCTGAATACGGATGTTTTGAGTTTCCGGCTCCTTCCATTCACCTGTATGTGGCCTGGTACGGCTAAATCCATTGGCCGAATCACGTATGGTGTTTTTATTGGTCACCACCTTGTAGCTAATAAAGATCTGAATACGGATGTTCTGAGTTGCCGGCTCCTTACATTTACCTGTATGTAGCCTGGTATGGCTAAGGCCATTGGCCGAACCACGCATGGTGTTTTTATTGGTGACCACCTTGTAGCTAACAAAGATCTGAATACAGATGTTCTGAGTTGCCGGCTCCTTCGATTCACCTGTATGTGGCCTGGTATGGCTAAGGCCATTGGCCGAATCCCATATGGTGTTTTTATTGCTCACCACCTGGTAGCTAACAAAGATCTGAATACGGATGTTCTGAGTTGCCGGATCCTTCCATTTACCTGTCCGTGGCCTGGTATGGCTAAGGCCATTGGCCGAACCATGTTTGGTGTTTTTATCTGTCACCACCTGTAGCTAATAAAGATCTGAATACGGATGTTCTGAGTTGCCAGTAGCTTACATTTACCTGTATGTGACCTGGTATGGCTAAGGCCATTGGCCGTATGACACATGGTGTTTTTATTGGTCACCACCTTGTAGTTAATAAAGATCTGAATACAGATGTTCTGAGTTGCCGGATTCTTACATTTACCTGCCCGTGGCCTGGTATGGCTAAGGCCATTGGCCGAACCATGTATGGTGTTTTTATTGGTCACCACCTTGTAGCTAACAAAGATCTGAATACGGATGTTCTGAGTTGCCGGATCCTTACATTTACCTGTCCTTGACTTGGTATGGCTAAGGCCTTTTGCTGAATCATGTATGGTGTTTTTATTGGTGACCACCTTGTAGCTAACAAAAATCTGAATAAGGATGTTCTGAGTTGCCGGCTCCTTACATTTACCTGTATGTGGCCTGGTATGGCTAAGACCATTGGCTGAACCAAGCATGGTGTTTTTATTGCTCACCACCTTGTAGCTAACAAAGATCTGAATAAGGATGTTCTGAGCTGCCGACTCCTTACATTTACCTGTCCGTGGCCTGCTATGGCAAAGGCCATTGGCCGAATCAGGTATGGTGTTTTTATTGGTCACCACCTTGTAGCTAACAAAGATCTGAATACAGATGTTCTGAGTTTCCGGCTCCTTCCATTCACCTGTATGTGGCCTGGTATGGCTAAGGCCATTGGCCGAATCCCATATGGTGTTTTTATTGCTCACCACCTGGTAGCTAACAAAGATCTGAATACGGATGTTCTGAGTTGCCGGATCCTTACATTTACCTGTCCGTGGCCTGGTATGGCTAAGGCCATTGGCCGAATCACGTATGGTGTTTTTATTGGCCACCACCTTGTAGCTAATAAAGATCTGGATACGGATGTTCTGAGTTTCCAGCTCCTTCCATTCACCTGTATGTGGCCTGGTACGGCTAAGGCCATTGGCCAAATCACCTATGGTGTTTTTATTGGTCACCACCTTGTAGCTAACAAAGATCTGAATATGGATGTTCTGAGTTTCCGGCTCCTTCCATTCACCTGTATGTGGCCTGGTACGGCTAAATCCATTGGCCGAATCACGTATGGTGTTTTTATTGGTCACCACCTTGTAGCTAATAAAGATCTGAATACGGATGTTCTGAGTTGCCGGCTCCTTACATTTACCTGTATGTAGCCTGGTATGGCTAAGGCCATTGGCCGAACCACGCATGGTGTTTTTATTGGTGACCACCTTGTAGCTAACAAAGATCTGAATACAGATGTTCTGAGTTGCCGGCTCCTTCGATTCACCTGTATGTGGCCTGGTATGGCTAAGGCCATTGGCCGAATCCCATATGGTGTTTTTATTGCTCACCACCTGGTAGCTAACAAAGATCTGAATACGGATGTTCTGAGTTGCCGGATCCTTCCATTTACCTGTCCGTGGCCTGGTATGGCTAAGGCCATTGGCCGAACCATGTTTGGTGTTTTTATCTGTCACCACCTTGTAGCTAATAAAGATCTGAATACGGATGTTCTGAGTTGCCAGTAGCTTACATTTACCTGTATGTGACCTGGTATGGCTAAGGCCATTGGCCGTATGACACATGGTGTTTTTATTGGTCACCACCTTGTAGTTAATAAAGATCTGAATACAGATGTTCTGAGTTGCCGGATTCTTACATTTACCTGCCCGTGGCCTGGTATGGCTAAGGCCATTGGCCGAACCATGTATGGTGTTTTTATTGGTCACCACCTTGTAGCTAACAAAGATCTGAATACGGATGTTCTGAGTTGCCGGATCCTTACATTTACCTGTCCTTGACTTGGTATGGCTAAGGCCTTTTGTTGAATCATGTATGGTGTTTTTATTGGTGACCACCTTGTAGCTAACAAAGATCTGAATAAGGATGTTCTGAGTTGCCGGCTCCTTACATTTACCTGTATGTGGCCTGGTATGGCTAAGACCATTGGCTGAACCACGCATGGTGTTTTTATTGCTCACCACCTTGTAGCTAACAAAGATCTGAATAAGGATGTTCTGAGCTGCCGACTCCTTACATTTACCTGTCCGTGGCCTGCTATGGCAAAGGCCATTGGCCGAATCATGTATGGTGTTTTTATTGGTCACCACCTTGTAGCTAACAAAGATCTGAATACAGATGTTCTGAGTTTCCGGCTCCTTCCATTCACCTGTATGTGGCCTGGTATGGCTAAGGCCATTGGCCGAATCCCATATGGTGTTTTTATTGCTCACCACCTGGTAGCTAACAAAGATCTGAATACGGATGTTCTGAGTTGCCGGATCCTTACATTTACCTGTCCGTGGCCTGGTATGGCTAAGGCCATTGGCCGAATCACGTATGGTGTTTTTATTGGTCACCACCTTGTAGCTAATAAAGATCTGGATACGGATGTTCTGAGTTTCCGGCTCCTTCCATTCACCTGTATGTGGCCTGGTACGGCTAAGGCCATTGGCCAAATCACCTATGGTGTTTTTATTGGTCACCACCTTGTAGCTAACAAAGATCTGAATACGGATGTTCTGAGTTGCCGGCTCCTTACATTTACCTGTATGTAGCCTGGTATGGCTAAGGCCATTGGCCGAACCATGCATGGTGTTTTTATTGGTCACCACCTTGTAGCTAACAAAGATCTGAATACGGATGTTCTGAGTTGCCGGATCCTTCCATTTACCTGTCCGTGACCTGGCATGGCTAAGGCCATTGGCCGAACCACTCATGGTGTTTTTATTGGTCACCACCTTGTAGTTAATAAAGATCTCAATACGGATGTTCTGAGTTGCCGACTCCTTACATTTACCTGTCCGTGGCCTGCTATGGCAAAGGCCATTGGCCGAATCATGTATGGTGTTTTTATTGATCACCACCTTGTAGTTAACAAAGATCTGAATACGGATGTTCTGAGTTGCCGACTCCTTCCATTCATCTGTATGTGGCCTGGTACGGCTAAGGCCATTGGCCGAATCACGCATGGTGTTTTTATTGTTCACCACCTTGTAGCTAATAAAGATCTCAAAACGGATGTTCTGAGTTGCCAACTCCTTACATTTACCTGTCCGTGGCCTGGTATAGCTAAGGCCATTGGCCGAATCACGTATGGTGTTTTTATTGGTCACCACCTTGTAGCTAATAAAGATCTGAATACAGATATTCTGAGTTGCCGGCTCCTTACATTTACCTGTCCGTGGCCTGCTATGGCAAAGGACATTGGCCGAACCACGCATGGTGTTTTTATTGGCCACCACCTTGTAACTAATAAAGTTCTGAATACGGATATTCTGAGTTTCCGGCTCCTTCCATTCACCTGTATGTGGCCTGGTACGGCTAAATCCATTGGCCGAATCAGGTATGGCGTTTTTATTGGTCACCACCTTGTAGCTAATAAAGATCTGAATACGGATGTTCTGAGTTGTCGACTCCTTACATTTACCTGTATGTAGCCTGGTATTGCTAAGGCCATTGGCCGAACCACGCATGGTGTTTTTATTGGTCACCACCTTGTAGCTAATAAAGATCTGAATACGGATGTTCTGAGTTGCTGGTTCCTTACATTTACCTGTCCCTAGCCTGGTATGGCTAAGGTCATTGGTCGAACCACGTATGGTGTTTTTATTGGTCACCACCTTGTAGCTAATAAAGATCTGGATAAGGATGTTCTGAGTTGCCGGCTCCTTCCATTTACCTGTCTGTGGCCTTGTATGGTTCAGAAGGAGGGGCCCATGGTCATCCCTCCCTTTCCTGGCCTTCCAGGATGCTTTCTCAGATAGGGGCCTGGCATGGATTTGGGGGGTGGGGGTTCCGTATGCTTTTTATTTTTGAGTGGGGCTACCACTAAAACCTATACCAGGTCTGGCACAAATAGCGATGCTGTCCCAGCCCTGATAATAATTTATCGGCAGTGATACTTTGTTGGTGAGCTTTGGGCATGCAGGTGATGCTGAGCAATGTTGGGTTTGGTTTACTTTCATGTATTTCCTTATGAACCTTATCACTGATGCTTGCTTGGCTACTATCGCTGCGAAGGCCACAAGTCATATCGAGGATACCCATGTGGATTTGGGATTTTTTTTGATCTAAGAGTAAGTACTTTTTAACGACCACAAGTTCCTATGGCGATATCTTTTCCAAATGCGTATGTACGATCAATTCATTGTTAAGGAGGCAGATGAGCACATATTGACCTTGATGGTGGTACACTTTGGGTGGCGTTTGCCAGAGTGGTCAATAGGAGGCACATACGGTATATACCCTTAGGCACTTCCGCCCCGGAAGGATTTCCCGCCTTAGGACCAGACCGCTTTTTGCGATTCGGCGCTGCGTCGCTTTAACTGACAATTGCGCGGTCATGCGACGTTGCACCCAAATGATATTTGCGTCCTTTTATCCCCACAAACAGAGCTTTCTTTGGTGGTATTCGATCCCCTCTGCGTCATTTCTGATCGCCGCTATAAACAAAAGAACAATTTTGCAAAAAAAAAACATTTTTCTTGCTTTTTGCTAAAATAAAAATCCCCAAAAAAAAATATATAAAAAAAACAATTTATTCATCGGTTTTGGCCGATTTATATTTTTCGTAAAAAAAAAATCGCAATCGGCGTTTATTGATTGGTTTGTGTAAAAGATGCCGCGTTTACAAACCATGAGAATTAATTTATGGCGTTTTTACAATTTTTTTTTTAGTAGAAATGGTGGCGATCTGCAATTTTTATGGAGACTGCGATATTGTGGCGGACATGTCGGACATTTTTGACACTTTTTTTAGGACCAATGACATTTTTACAGCGATCAGAAATGTAAATATCCACTGATTACAGTATAAATGTCATTGGCAGTGAATGGGGTTAACCTGCATGGGGGCAGTGAAGGGGGTAACTGTGTTCCCTAGGCGGTGTTCTAACTGTGAGGGGGCTGGGCTGCCAGGGGCAGCAGAGATCTAACGGATCCCAGTGACAGGAATCAGTAGATCTCTCACAAGCCACCTGACAGAGCGGGGAACCGCCGTGTTTACATCGGTTCCCCGTTCTGGCTCTGTCATGGGGCATCGCGAGTCGCCGACGGACATCAAGTCCGCCCAAGCCACGGCCCCACTCAGGGAGCGTGCGGCGGGCCCGTCACGCACGCGAGTGACTATAAGCGGCAATTCGCTGGACAGAGCCACGCTGTCGACGTTTATAGTTGTGCGGCGGTCGGCAATCTGTTAAACTATAGTGAATGGATGGGTTTATAAATGCCATTTGGTCTCTCTATATATATACTGTATGTATACAGTATATAGCTACTGTTAGGCTTGTGATGTCACCGCCATCTTTTGCTGTGCGCAGCCTTGTCTACAGCAGAGATCTGTGGTTTTGTGTCTAACTACTTGATACCGACCTGACTTTTCCTGACCTTTACCTGCTATCCACCTGCCCTGACCTTGGGCAGCACCCACGCTATGCCTCCTGTCTGCTTCTTTTCTAGAAATCTGCAATTCGTTTCGTTCCGAATTCGTTTTTTTAATGAATTTTGACAAATTCGTTAATTTGAAAATATCCAAATTAACGAAAACCCCTTTAACAAATTTTTCCGAATATCGAGAGTTCGAGAATTCGTAAATTCGAAGATTCGACAATAACAGCGAAAATTCAAAAGAACGAAAATCCGAAAATAAGAGCGAAAATTCGAAAAACTAATAAATAATAACTTAACTATTACTAACTATTAAATTATAGGTATTGGAATTTCCTTTCAAATTTGGCTGTTAGTGAATGTAATGAAATTGAATCCAAAGTTACGAATTATCCGAAGTTAAAGTGATTGTATTTTTTTTTCTCTAAAAATAGCAAACATTACCTGCTCTGTGTAATGTATTTGCACAGAGCAGCCCAGATCCTCCTCTTCTTGGGTCCCCTCTTCGCTACTCCTGGACCCTCCCTCGTGTCGAGTGCCCCCCACAGCATACAGCTTGCTATGGGGGCACCTGAGCCGAGTCACAGCTCTCTGTGTCCATTCAGACAAGGAGCTGTGGACTGGCCCCGCCCCTCTCTCTCCTGATTGGCTGACTGACTTTGATTGAGATCTGCAGGAGCCAATGGCGTCGCTGCTGTGTCTCAGCCAATCAGGAGGGAGAGTCTCAGGTTGCCAAGACATTATTAATAATAATAAATATCAATAATAATAACTTTTTATTATTGTTTATTCCTTCTGTTCCATTCGTTTAGATGCTGCATTCGTTATTTCGGATAAATCGTAACTTCGGATAAATTCGTATTCGTCACCTTCACTAACAGCCAACTTTGAAAGGAAATTCCAATACCTATAATTTCATAGTTAGTTATTATTAGTTAGTTAGATATTATTTCAAATTTTCGGATTTTCGTTCTTTCGGATTTTCTTTCTTATTTTCGGATTTGCGAATTTTCGAAATTAGGAATTTTCATAACGAATGACGCGAAAAAGGAAAAAACGAATGAAACGAAAATGAATTAATTTTTTGGCAGTGCACCATGTCTATTCTTTTCCTGATCTGATCATCCGTTACCCTGTCCAACCTGAACCTTGACCTCCCCTCTGCCGTCATTATTGTATCTGTAGCCAATGGCCCCCTTAGGGGTGGCTGAGTGCTGTGGTCCACCTGCTCCCACTGCCCTCAATCACATCCATACCGCACCCGGAGTCACAGAACAGGCTGGTACTTGTTTTATTAGGGGATTGAACTTGGATGGGGATTGGGGGTGTTATGGGATGCCCATAGAATCGGTTGAAAACTGGCACAGGACCACTATATACATCTCCTCTCGTCCTCCAGCACATCACTTGCTTCTCTAAACTCCGGTTCCTCTCTCCTGCACATGACTTCTCCAGGCCCACAAGGAAATTTACTAGGCCTTCTCCATTCCTCCAGCCTGACTAGCACATGGTGAGGTCTACCATGCTGTGCGCAGTGCCTCAGAACCACCCATTACGGGTAGGGACAGTTGGTCCCCTAGTGTGTAGGTACACTGATGTGCTAGCCGGCCTGATGGACTACTACTCCCAGCCTCTTGCTCCAGGCCCTGTCGGCTACTCCAACTGCGTTGGCCTTCTCCATTGCCACCATGACACCACAGTCCCTTACTGACTTCTACATCCTTCCCAGATTGTCTCTCACCCCAATCTGCTCCGGCATGCCTCTACAGCTTCCCAGGATGAATACCGCTCACCGACCACCTGGTGGACTCCTTGCTGAGCTTCTCCAGTAGCGCTGTCTGTTGCTCTCCTGCTCCTGGATCTCTTCCTCTCTCCTCCTGGCTGTACCCGAGCTCCCAGGGCTTCAAGGTCACCCCCCCAGACTGGGGGCTCCCTCCCAGATGAGGCCCCCGCAACCTCAGCTACATTCCAGCTCCAGCTCTTCCACCCAGATTGGGCTGACTCTGAGTATTTAAGGAGGCCTGCCCCCCTGCCAATCCAGTTTGGGGATTTGTCAAGGCTCCTTAGAACACTCCAGGTGGCTCCACCTCCCTCCCTGCTCTCTGCCCAGAAACTTTCCATCCGCTTCTGGAAAAAAGTGGGAGGTCCTGGTGACCTCATCTGTGAATCACTCAATCCTACCTGAGTCACTCCCAGCCCAGAAACAAAAAAAAAACAATCAGGCCTGCACACCAGTCAGCCAATTTTTCTCACCTACCAAAAATCTATCCACCAGCTCCCACTTACCAAGGGGCGTTACGCACCTCATCCCCCCTTATTGGCTGATCTCAGATCCCTTCTTTTATTGAGGAGTGGGGTTATCCACCTCACCCCTCCTTATTGGCTGATCTCAGACCCTTCTTATAGTGTGGGGCGGGTTACCCACCTACCTCCCCTTATAGTGAGGGGCGGGGTTTTCAACACCCTCCCTTGTTATTGGCTGATTTTAGACCCCTCATTACTGGGTCATCACAGACCCCTTTTATAGTGAGAGATGGGGCTCTCTTTTTCCTCTCTATTTGCTAACACATGGAGCTTCCTGCCCGTACGTGACATCCCTTCCTGTCTACCATAGACTTCCTGTCTGGGTAGAAGTGAGATCACCACCTTGTGGAGCTCTAATCCCAGAGAAAAATCCCATACTGTAAAGACAGCTTGGCTCTCTATATTTACTGTATATCCTTATGAATACATGTCAACTCTTCCAGGAAACTCAAAAGACACTTGGTTTGAAGGTTCTTCTCGCATTAATGCCAACGGTTGAGACAAACGTATCAGCATCTTCCATTGACTCCTGAATAAGAAGTGGATAGTATAGGCACTTCCTAACTACATAAAAATAATACCGACCTATTATGGGCCATTATTTTGCTGGTTGCTTGTCAATCACACACAGTCATTCTTCCCAGAATAGTCACTTCAATTGCATGATGAATTGCGCCCAGAGATGGCTTTTTAATGGCCCTACATGTGAATGAACCTGCCTCTAGACTGCTTTTCCAGCGGCCTCGGTAGAGCATGCCCAGAAGCTTCACCCTGGACCCCTATAGGGAATGGTTCCATGTTGGTAGTAGGTCAGAAGGGTGACAAAACAGTCCTATCTACTATCTCCCCTTCTGTCTCCCCTCCTTGTCTGTGTGAGGAGAAGGATACCAACTGTCACTGATTAGCTGCCCACAATGAGAGCCTCCTAGCCCTAAACTGTCCAGCCAGCCAATCAGCCCGTCTAGCCCTTTAGCCCAGTCTCAGCTATCCTACTCATCTGTGAAGAACACGTCCTAGCTATCCCACTCAGCCATGAAGACCAGGCACAAGCTATCCCATTCAGCTGTAAAGACCAGGCTCAAACTACCCCATTCAGCCATGAAGACCAGGCTCAAGCTACCCCATTCAGCAGAGAAGATCTGGCTCAGCTACCCCACTCAGCCATGAAGTCCAATTTTAAGCTATTAAACTCAGCTGAGAAGTTCAGGCTCAACCTACCCCACTTGGTTGTGAAGAACAGGCTCGACCTATCCCACCCAGCTCTGAAGACCAGGCACAACCTACCCGCTCAACTGTGAAGAATAGGTCCAGCTACCCCACTCAGCCATGAAGACCAGGCTCAAGCTACCCCATTCAGCTGTGAAGATAAGGCTCAGCTACCTCACTCAGCCGTGAAGTCCAGTTTTAAGCTATCAAACTCAGCTGTGAAGACCAGACTCAAGCTACCATACTCAGCCGTGAAGTTCAGGCTCAAGCTACCCCACTTGGCTGTGAAGAACAGGCTCAACCTACACCACCCAGCTCTGAAGACCAGGCACAAGCTACCTACTCAACTGTGAAGAATAGGCCCAGCTACCCGACTCAGCCATGAAGACCAGGCACAAGATATCCCATTCAGCTGTGAAGACCAGGCTCAAACTATCTCACTCAACTGTGAAGACCAGGCTCAGGTACCCCACAAAGCTGCGAAAACCAGGCCAAAGCTACCCCACTAAGCTGTGAAGACCAGGCACAAGCTATCCCATTCAGTTGTGAAGACCAGGCTCAAGCTATCTCACTCAACTATGAAGACCAGGTTCAGCTACCCCTTTAAGCTGTGAAGACCAGTCCAAAGCTACCCCACTAAGCTGTGAAGACCAGGCCCAAGCTACCCCACTCAGCTGTGAAGACCAGGCTCAGCTACCCCGCTAACCTGTGAATACCGGGCCCAAGCTATCTCACTCAACTGTGAAGACCAGGCTCGGCTACCCCACTCAGCTGTGAAGACCAGGCTCAGCTACCCCACTAAGCTGTGAAGACCAAACCCAAGCTACCCCACTCAGCTGTGAAGACCAGGCCCAAGCTACCCCACTCAGCTGTGAAGACCAGGCTCAGCTACCCCACTAACCTGTGAATACCAGGCCCAAGTTACCCCACTAAGCTGCAAAGACTAATCTCAAGCTACACCACTCAGCTCTGAAGACCCGGCCCAAGCTATCCCACTCCTCTGTGAAGACCAGGCGCACGCTTTCTTACTCAGCTGTCAAGCCCAGTTCCAGCTACCCCATCAAGCTTTCCAGTCCAACCCAGCAAGCCAACCCAGTTGTCAGGATCTGGTCCAGCTAGCCCATTATGATTAATATACAGTATATGTTCAATATTTAACATGTGTTCAAACTAAGTCAAGACATCTTATTCAAACTGCCAACCAACTTTTTGGACTCAAAGTTCCCCCATCACCCCATAGATCTTGTGTCCAGGTGGACATCTCTGTGGATGGTGACATTTTTACTCCCACCAAGGGGGGTGTATTACTGTTTAGTCTATGTGAAGAGTCTAATGATACCGAAGATTTATTGTACAACTTTACCTATAACCTCTTTGTGTTTGATGTGATCTGTATCATTTTGGGGTAAGTAAAGCACATTTGCCAGATCAATGAACATGGGCTGGCCTTCACCAACATCTGATATTCAGCGGGAGAGGAGGCTTATTTAGGTCCTGGTCAGCTGCAGTGTCTGAGTAGTAGACATGTCCTGCTCTGTGGGAACACAACTATCAAGCCTAATGCTGCCACCTGATTGTGGGGAGGATGTCACTGCAGCTGACACTACTGAGCCTTACTGGTGAGCAGGAGGATACCAATCATCAGCCTAGGAGTCGGTGAGAGGCCGCTGGCCATACCCTCCACTCAGGCCTCCATACCCAGGTTTGGAGGGACTTAAATATGAGTGACACAATTCTGGATTTGAGCCCCCAGTGCAGCGACCAGTGGGAAGAGTTTGCCAGATACTATTGGACCATTGGCCTCTTAGACAAGACCTCCCATAGAATAGGGTTAAGGGGTCAGTCACTGGTCTGCTTGTTTACTACCGAGTGCATATGTTACTTTGTAACTGGTTCACATACTTGGTGATATTGGGGTCTATTATTGCAGTCACTGAAACCAATGTTGGGGGTTATTATTGTAGTCACTGACACCAATGTTGGGAGTTATTATTGCAGTCACTGACACCAATGTTGGGGGTTATTATTGCAGTCACTGACACCAATGTTGGGGGTTATTATTGCAGTTATTGACACCAATGCTGGGGGTTATTATTGCAGTTACTGACACCAATGCTGGGGGTTATTATTGCAATCAGTGACACCACTGTTGGGGGTTATTATTGTGTTCACTGACACCACTACTGGGGGTTATTATTGCAGTCACTGACACCAGTGCTGGGGGTTATTATTGCAGTCACTGACACCAATGCTGGGGGTTATTATTGCAATCAGTGACACCACTGCTGAGGGTTATTATTGCTTCCACTGACACCAATGTTGGGGGTTATTATTGCGTCCACTGACACCAATGTTGGGGGTTATTATTGTGTTCACTGACACCACTGCTGGGGGTTATTATTGCAGTCACTGACACCAATGTTGGGGGTTATTATTGTAGTCACTGACACCAATGTTGGGAGTTATTATTGCAGTCACTGACACCAATGTTGGGGGTTATTATTGCAGTCACTGAAACCAATGTTGGGAGTTATTATTGCAGTCACTGACACCAATGTTGGGGGTTATTATTGCAGTTATTGACACCAATGCTGGGGGTTATTATTGCAGTTACTGACACCAATGCTGGGGGTTATTATTGCAATTAGTGACACCACTGCTGAGGGTTATTATTGCGTCCACTGACACCACTGTTGGGGGTTATTATTGTGTTCACTGACACCACTACTGGGGGTTATTATTGCAGTCACTGACACCAGTGCTGGGGGTTATTATTGCAGTCACTGACACCAATGCTGAGGGTTATTATTGCAATCAGTGACACCACTGCTGAGGGTTATTATTGCTTCCACTGACACCAATGTTGGGGGTTATTATTGTGTTCACTGACACCACTACTGGGGGTTATTATTGCAGTCACTGACACCAGTGCTGGGGGTTATTATTGCAGTCACTGTCACCAATGCTGGGGGTTATTATTGCAATCAGTGACACCACTGCTGAGGGTTATTATTGCTTCCACTGACACCACTGCTGGGGGTTATTATTGCAGTCACTAACACCAATGTTGGCGGTTATTATTGCAGTCACTGACACCAGTGCTGGGGGTTATTATTGCAGTCACTGACACCAATGTTGGCGGTTATTATTGCAGTCACTGACACCAGTGCTGGGGGTTATTATTGCAGTCACTGACACCAATGTTGGCGGTTATTATTGCAGTCACTGACACCAGTGCTGGGGGTTATTATTGCAGTCACTGACACCAATGTTGGGGGTTATTATTGCAGTCACTGACACCAATGTTGGGGGTTATTATTGCAGTCACTAACACCGATGTTGGGGGTTATTATTGCAGTCACTGACACCAATGCAGGGGATTTTTTTCGCACCAATACCAATGATGACTCCAAATTTATCTTTGGTGTGCATTGCAAAGCATGCAGTAGCACTAAAATTTAGTGTTGATGTGCGTTAAAGCCCATTTTGAAGAGGATGCCCTACTTGAAGCAGCGCACCTCAATACACAAAAACTGTGTTCCTATTGGGTGGCCTTCTTAGTTGACCCATAGAAGAGAAAAAACTGCTCAAACCAAGCCTGATCCGATTGCGTTGTTGGCTGCCACCCTGGCCACACGCACTTACGCATTTCACCCACCCCCCCATTGGGGCTTGGTCACAGAGGTTATAATCCACTGCAATACAGTGTGACCAATCCCTGATGGGTGGGATGAAACGTGTCAGTGAGCGTGGCCAGAGCAGTGGCTGAGGCCAACACCGCACTCTGATTGGGCAACCAAGAAGGCCACACACTAGAAACACTGTTTTTGTGTATTGAGGTGCGCTGCTTCAAGTTAGGCCGCCTCTGCAAAATGGGCTTTAACGCACCTCAAC
The DNA here is from genome assembly GCA_018402905.1 of Glandirana rugosa. NCBI lineage: Eukaryota > Metazoa > Chordata > Amphibia > Anura > Ranidae > Glandirana > Glandirana rugosa. The sequence goes on from BLSH010149212.1 coordinate 199,163, forward strand.
ACTTCTTAATTGGTGCACTTGATGTTGGCTCCCACGTTCTGGGCATCGGCGGTGAGACTTCTCGGGCTCACCCTTCTTGGTTGACCACCAGTTGTTTAAGGAGATCATGACTGGCCCCAGGATGTGGAAACACTCCACTACCATTGTGTCATGAAATCACAGCAAACATTCATGTCTTATCTGTTGCCAATCTTTGCTACATGTGTCCAGTTAAAGGCCGGGCCTCCCTCACCTGTGTGCTTTAGTAGGCCCTCCTCAGCTGGGCTCCACCCCAGGCCCTAATTGGGAAGAGGATATCACACCTGGCAGTGCAAGCCTGCATTGCTGATCAACGTTTTTCTGTTTGGCTTGGTGTGTGGTTGTTTCTAGCTTTTTCTCTGAGTCTCATTCCGTGTACAGATCTTTGGCTTGTCTGACTATCCCTGTCTGTCTGATACCTCGATCTTCGGCTCGATCTCTGTTCTCCTGTCTGCTTGTGGCCCTGACCTTTTGTTAATACCTCTGACTATTCTTGCGGTTCCTGAGCTGCTGCTTCCTCTCTTCCACCTGAAACCAGCCGAGCGTCAGCTAGGGGACCCCGGGGGCCGGGACCTGGATCCAGTTGCAGCCAAATCCATCCTCACCACTAGAGGCACTGGTGAGCACTCCCTGGCTCTTAGACTCCGCTCCCTGGGGAAACTGATGCACTGTCCGTGCTCCAGGGGGCTCTCTTCCCGTATCATCTGGAACTCATTTGCAGCAGTCAGCCATAGGTCCACAACCTTAGTGGTGCGCTTTGCAACCCTCGGTGCGATTCGCACTCCAGCGGTGCGCACCTGTCACCTGACCACAGGCGTTGTGACACACGAGTGACTGATCGAGCAGGAAAGTAACACAAGTAGTGCTGTCCTGCCTTGAATTCTAAGAGATCCACTAGGACCTCTAATGTCAAGGAGCCATCTTTGATGTTTTAGAGTCCATATAGCCCTGTGAGGGAGAGGCCAAGAGGGTCAGAAGAACACGCAGAACGTGCAAAACAAGGGATGCATTTCACAGGAAGGAGGAGTCTGAACACAGAGGACGTTGTTGTTTTATAAAATCTTTATTGTTCCACAGACAATGTACAGCCACCATGTCCCCACCAGAAGAACCACCCATCTGATGCGTTTTATCAACTAGGCTTCCTTATAGAGATGGGGGTGGCGAGGGGGAAGTGCCCACAACACGCGTCCCCCTTACAGATGTTATTGCTGATGGTTTTGATTTTTTCTGGTATATGGGGGGGGGGGGGGGG
>BLSH010149212.1:232990-262858 GCA_018402905.1 Glandirana rugosa
CCCATCTCTTCACCAGTCTACCCGCCCAACTCTTCACCAGTCTACCCAACTGACTCTTCACCAGTCTACCCGCCCGACTCTTCACCAGTCTACCCGCCCGACTCTTCACCAGTCTACCCGCCCGACTCTTCACCAGTTTACCCGACCTACTCTTCACCAGTCTACCCAACTGACTCTTCACCAGTCTACCCGACTGACTGTGCACCAATCTACCTGACTGACCCTTCACCAGTCTACCCGCCCGACTCTTCACCAGTCTCCTCAAATGACTCTTGACCTATCTACCCGACTGACTCTTCACCAGTCTACCCGACTGATTCTTGAGATCTCCCAGTGCAAGTTTAGGGAAGATTTAGGCACACTGCTGTCTTCCAGACAGACCTGCTATGTTTGGTAGTCTCTCCCCTTGTAAGTTCCTGAACCGTGCTGTAGTACTCATACTGTCCTCCTTGCATGCGCTGCCTCTCAAGTAAAACTCCTTTCAAGCTGTTGTCAGGATCTTCCCAGGCCAGCCCTGAGCCAGACTTAAGGCAAAGCACCCCCTCAAACTAGGGGGTTTGTCTCAAGGGTCACCGACAGTCCCCTCAGCACTCCATCTCTATCTTCCATCCCACTCAACCTGCCAGCATAACTCTATATACTTAAGGGCTCACTTAGTCCCAGGCCAGGCCCACTACCTGGGAATCGGCTAACCAAGTATAACAACCCTCCTAGTCTCTGCCCTACAGTTTTCAGAACGTTCTCCAACTTTCCGGATCCAGGGGGGAGGGACAAGAGACCTGTCTGCATAAGTCATCCAGCCCTGAACCCAAGTAAACCCTGACCCAGATTTCATGACTCAGACTTAACCCTAAGCCAAACTATGTTTTGCCTACTCTAACACTAGAAGCACACTAGAGGGTATCACATTTGTGTGATGAAATGCTCTTCTCTTTTCCTTTACAGTATTCCTTTTTATAACACTAAAAGTAAGGCCCACCCTGTAGGGTTTTTTTGTCTTAACTAATTGTGAAGGGTGAAAAGAACAAGCATTCAAAATTGTCACTTGAAGCTGCTCTGAACGGCTCGAAGATCAAGATATTCATTGTAGAATTGGGAGGCAGGGGTTTCATTGCTAGATCTACAACCAACCTTTCTGAAGATGTGAGTGAGGGGGTCGCTCCCTCCAACAAGCAAGCAAGTCATTATCAAATGCAGTAATTGGACTTGGATTAAAAGGATAAAGAACAACTGGGCTGCAAGATGAGATAGGAGGATAAAGAACCGAGGAAGGTGTACCTGGGAAGCCAGGTGTCACCCCTGAGCCCTCTGGAGAGTTTACCGGGGAAGCCAGGTGGGTGTACCTGAGAAGACAGGTATCACCCCTGAGCCCTCTGGAGAGTTTACCGGGGAAGACAGGTTGGTGTACCTGAGAAGACAGGTATCACCACTGAGCCCTATGAAGACTTAGTTGGCTAGCCAGTGGAATGTCAAAGCAGGGGGAGCCAACTTGACTACGATGATGATGTACCCTCCTCTCCTTGCCTTACACCACACCAATACAACATCAAAAGTACCAACCTATAAAGTTGCAAAGAAAAGAGGAAGGTCTGGTGTCACCAGTGACTCACCTCCATCCTATAAAGTTGGATTCTGTTTGCTGTATACCATACAATAAAAATATGGCCAAAACTGCCTTTTCACATTGTTAAGAGATAAGGTCAAATCACGTTACAACTAGTTAAAACAATGCATCTCTGTGCCTAGCAGCAAGGTCATTGCTGGCTATGTGCCTGGAAAATCTCGTAAATTGTCTATGTAGCCCCATGGAAAAGCAGCTGGACAAAGACTGCTTTAAAAGGGGATCCTACGTATATAACTGATACAAGATGGAGTCTACAAAGCATAACTCTACACAAGCCCACTTGCACACGACTTCACAGGGTTTGAAACATCAAGTCCTATTAGCTCTACTTTTGTCTTTTGTCCATGTGGTTTTTGAAGGAGCCGATACTCCCTCTTCTCATAAATCTCAGGACGTCTGTAGTAGACTCCAATTATAAGTCCATCAGTTCATAGACCCATCTATCATTCCTCCCGTAGTTCCTCCTCCGCACCATCGCCACCTCCAACCACATCACCATCACCACCTCCAACCACATCACCATCACCACCTCCAACCTCATCACCATCTCCACCTCCAACCACATCACCATCACCACCTCCAACCTCATCACCATCACCACCTCCAACCATATCACCACCTCCAACCACATCACCATCACCACCTCCAACCACATCACCACCACCACCCCCAACCACATCACCATCATAACCTTCAACCTCATCACCACCTCATACATCATTACCATCACCACCACCAACCACATCACCATCACCACCTCCAACCACATCACCACCTCCAATCACCATCACCACCTCCAACCACATCACAACCTCCAATCACATCATAATCACCACCTCCAACCACAAGTTCATTTTTCTTCCTCACTTTCACATAACAACAAATTTACAGACCCCCCCCCCCCCCCCAGGGCCAGCCCTACAATGGGTCCCAGTGGGTCCATTGGACCCAGGCAGTACTTTGAGAGGGGCAGCACATTGAACCACGGCCGCCTCTCCTTCTCTTTTATTTACCCAGCAAATTGACAACCAAGATTTTTCCCAGCAGTTTAGTGTGTCATGATGACAACTGCCCCCCCAGGCTTGCCCCTATACTACCCTAACCCACCCCTATACTGCCCTAACCTGTCTATATACTACCCTAGCCTGTTTATATACTACCCCAGCCTGCCCCTATATTGCCCTAATATGTCTATATACTACCCTAGCCTGTCTGTATACTACCCCAGCCTGCTCCTATACTGCCCTAGTCTGTTCATATACTGCCTTAGCCTGTCCATTTACTACCCTAGCCTGTCCATATACTACCCTAGCCTCTCTATATACCACCCTAGCCTGTCTATATACTACCCCAGCCTGTCTATATACTACCCCAGCCTGCTCCTATACTGCCCTAGTCTGTCCATATACTGCCTTAGCCTGTCCATTTACTACCCTAGCCTGTTCATTTACTACCCTAGCCTGTCCATTTACTACCCTAGCCTGTCTATATACTACCCTAGTGTGCCCATTTACTACCCTAGCCTGTCTATATACTACCCTAGCCTGCCCCTATATTACCCTAGCCTGTCAATATACTACCCTAGCCTGTCTATATACTGCACTAGCCTGCCCCTATACTACCTTAGCCTGTCTATATACTACCCTAGCCTGTCTATATATTACCCTAGCCTGTCTATATACTACCCTAGCCTGTCTATATACTACCCTAGCCTGTCTATATACTACCCTAGCCTGTCTATATGCTACCCTAGCCTGTCTATACACTGCCCTAGCCTGTCCCTATACTACCCTAGCCTGTCTCTATACTGCCCTAGCCTTTCTATATACTACCCTAGCCTGTCTATATGCTACCTTAGCCTGTCCCTATACTACCCTAGCCTGTCTATTCACTGCCCTAGCCTGCCCCTATACTGTCCTAGCCCACCCCTTGGAATTGAACATAATGGTATGTCATATAATTTTGCATATAGACAAGGTGCTGTTGCATGTAAATCTGACTTCCTGATACATTTAATTTTAGTTTTAATAATCATGACATTAAATAATGGATATGGGGGCCTTTTGGTTGGACGTGATTCAATGTCTTGGGCCAGCCCTGAACCCCCCTCCATCTTTTCTATGTCCCTTGTCCCTCTAAACAAGAGGATCAGCATGAATGCCAACAAACCAGTCTTGTGAGGAGTCAAGCAGTGTTTCTGGAACACCAACTCCATTCTCATCACTGAAAGCATCAACATCCCCCATTCTGCTGGATTTTGTGTATTGAGTTACATTATTATTTTACATCATTAACTTAGTTACAATATTATTTTGCATCATAATTTGTGCTGTATTATGTTTATGTAGAGAACTTGGAGATGCAGGGAGCAGATGGGAAGGGGGAAGCAAAACTGAGATCAGGAACAAGGGAGAGCAGGTACAAGGCAGCAGGGTACAGGGCATGAGCATAATTAGGATAAATAGCATCAGGATCCGGTAGCAACAAAGCAGAACACTGGAGAAAAAAGGGAGGACCTAAATACTCTACCAGCAGCCAGCATCAGGTGAAAAACAATTACTGGACACTGGGACTACAACCCCCTGCAGTGCCCAGGGAACAGTGCCACCAGCAGGTGATCCAGGTCCTAACAAAGTCCTTCCAGCTGAGCTGTTTAGATGCTGATGTTGCAGAATTGCTGATAACATCATGGGGCTCCCAGCAGACTCTAAAGTGAGACTAAAGACTGGTTTAAAATGTATGTATGTATTCTGAACTCAAAAAAGTTCCTTTTGTTGGTCTCAACCTCCTTCAAATACCCTTTTTTGTTGATATGAGCTAAACAATAATTAGTGTAATGCTATTGGTTTTCCCAAGTGGGCTTAATCCTGACCTATACAGGCATTATCAGATAGGAGGCCAATCAACCATAGTTCAAGGAATCAATTGTTATTAATTATTGGTCTATAGGAAACCTGATCACGTGACCAATGAGGATGGAGAGGGATTGGAGTCACATGACTGGCAAAATACTAAACCTGAACCCCTGCCAAGTGGCGTTGGTCCTGAAATTATACAGGCATTATCAGACAGGGGGTCTAACAGCTATAGCTCATGGAACCCCTAGCAGCCTCTCCGGTCCAGTTAGGATGGAGGAGGACCGGAGTCACATGCCTGAGAAAAAAACCAAACCTCAACCCCTGCCACATGGACTTGGTCTTGAAACTATACAGGCATTATCAGAAAGGAAGTCAATCAGCCATAGCTCAATGAATCAATTATTATTAATTATTGGTCTATAGGAAACCTGTATTGATCACATGACCAACGAGGATGGAGAAGGACCGGAGTCACATGGCTGAGAAGATACTAAACCTCAACCCCTTCCAAGTAGAGTTGGTCCTGAAATATACAGGCATTATCGGATAGGAGGTCAATCAACCATAGGTCAAGGAACCCCTAGCAACCTCTGGAGGTCCAGTGGGGATGGAGGAGGACCAGAGTCACATGACCGAGAAGAAACGAAACCTCAACCCCTGCCACATGGAGTTGGTTTTGAAACTATACAGGCATTATCAGAAAGGAGGCCAATCAGCCATAGCTAAATGAATCAATTCTTATTAATTATTGGTCTATAGGAAACCTGTATAGATCACATGACCAATGAGGATGGAGAAGGACCGGAGTCACATGGCTGAGAAGATACTAAACCTCAACCCCTTCCAAGTAGAGTTGGTCCTGAAATATACAGGCATTATCGGATAGGAGGTCAATCAACCATAGATCAAGGAACCCCTAGCAACCTCTGGAGGTCCAGTGGGGATGGAGGAGGACCAGAGTCACATGACCGAGAAGAAACGAAACCTCAACCCCTGCCACATGGAGTTGGTCTTGAAACTATACAGGCATTATCAGAAAGGAAGTCAATCAGCCATAGCTAAATGAATTAATTATTGGTCTATAGGAAACCTGTATAGATCACATGACCAATGAGGATGGAGAAGGACCGGAGTCACATGGCTGAGAAGATACTAAACCTCAACCCCTTCCAAGTAGAGTTGGTCCTGAAATATACAGGCATTATCAGATAGGAGGTCAATCAGCCATAGGTCAAGGCCCTTAGCAACTTCTGGAGGTCCAGTGAGAATGGAGGAGGACCAGAGTCACATGACTGAGAAGAACCTAAACCTCAACCCCTGCCACATGGAGTTGGTCTTGAAACTATACAGGCATTATCAGAAAGGAAGTCAATCAGCCATAGCTAAATTAATCAATTATTATTAATTATTGGTCTATAGGAAACCTGTATAGATCACATGACCAATGAGGATGGAGAAGGACCGGAGTCACATGACTGAGAAGATACTAAATCTCAACCCCTTCCAAGTAGAGTTGGTCCTGAAATATACAAGCATTATCGGATAGGAGGTCAATCAACCATAGGTCAAGGAACCCCTAGCAACCTCTGGAGGTCCAGTGAGGATGGAGGAGGACCAGAGTCACATGACTGAGAAGATACTAAACCTCAACCCCTTCCAAGAAGAGTCGGTCCTGAAATATACAGGCATTATCGGATTGGAGGTCAATCAGCCATAGGTCAAGGAACCCCTAGCAACCTCTGGAGTTCCAGTGAAGATGGAGGATGACCAGAGACACATGACCGAGAAGAAACTAAACCTCAACCCCTGCCACGTGGAGTTGGTCTTGAAACTATACAGGCATTATCAGAAAGGAGGTTCAATCAGCCATAGCTCAAGGAATCAATTGTTATCAATTATTGGTGTATAGGAAACCGGTATAGATCACATGACCAATAAGGATGGGGAAGGACCAGAGTCACATGACTGAGAAGATACTAAACCTCCACCCCTTCCAAATAGAGTTGGTCCTGAAATATACAGGAATTATCGGATAGGAGGTCAATCAGCCATAGGTCAAGGAACCCCAAGCAACCTCTGGAGTTCCAGTGAAGATGGAGGATGACCAGAGACACATGACCGAGAAGAAACTAAACCTCAACCCCTGCCACGTAGAGTTGGTCTTGAAACTATACAGGCATTATCAGAAAGGAAGTCAATCAGCCATAGCTCAATGAATCAATTATTATTAATTATTGGTCTATAGGAAACCTGTATTGATCACATGACCAACGAGGATGGAGAAGGACCGGAGTCACATGGCTGAGAAGATACTAAACCTCAACCCCTTCAAAGAAGAGTTGGTCCTGAAATATACAGGCATTATCAGATAGGAGGTCAATTAGCCATAGGTCAAGGCCCTTAGCGACCTCTGGAGGTCCAGTGAGGATGGAGGAGGACCAGAGTCACATGACCGAGAAGAAACTAAACCTCAACCCCTGCCAAGTAGATGATTAGAAACAATTCATTATAAGGAACTGTCCTCACAGGGTGGGACTGTGGACGGTAAGGTAGATATACAGCATGCCACGTCGCATTAGATTCGACAACTATATTTTGGAAAAGAGAGGATTCTATGGACTTTCCAGCCATGTTTTAAAAAAAGCAATAGAAACTAATTTTATTTGTGACAAAAAACCTGCCAAGTAGAGTTGGTCCTGAAACTAGACAGGCACTATAGGAGGTCAGTCCGCCATAGCTCAAGGAACCTCTAGAAACCACTGGAGGTCCAGTACGGATGGAGGAGGACTGGAGTCACATGACTGAGAAGAAACTAAACCTCAACCCCTGCCACGTGGAGATAGTCTTGAAACTATACTGGCATTATTGGAAAGGAGATCAATCAGCCATAGCTCAAGGAACCCCTGGATGAACCTTAGTGCTCCATAGAACCCTGGTTTAGAATGGCTGCGATAGAGGGTGGCTACAGTATGTGGGTTCTCTATGGTCCTACTGTATGTGGAAACATAGCCACCCTCTCTTGCTCACTTCTGTGATGGACTAGGGACGATGCATTATGGGATTTGTAGTGTGCATTGAGCAGTACGCATAACCGCATTCCAAACAAATGATACCGAAGGGGAAAGGGAGAGATTCAGGATCTCATGGAGGTGATTACTAGGAGATGGAGAAACACAGTAAGAAATGGATTTATGAAAAATAGATTACAGGGCCATGAAGTCGTGGATATGTATGGATTATTTTTGGTGAATGACGATATGTTTTAGTGTCACTTTAACATTCCACCTCCATATTATTGCATGAAACCTAGACCCTGGCAACCTTTTGTTTCCAGGCTGGGGTCTACTGTCTCTGTCTTATCCCTTCCCTACCATACCTGGCTAATACCCCACCACCATATCCTGGGGATCAGGTCCTATTTCTACCCATCCTTCTCCACTGGGGTTCTTCCTTCATCCATGTGCAAGAGGTGGAACATACTGAAAGAAAAAAGGATATACTGGGGTATGGGGCCAAATCTGCTTGACTGCTCTGCTACAGCGGACATAGACTTCTTGCTGCTGGGTACATCTGATAAGGATAGGAAGAGGTGACCAAGATCACCCGTTCCTCCACTGCATGAGCCTCCTCTGGAAGAATGGGGGCATCACAGGGCTTGCAAGACCACATGGGAAGGTTTTCATCAAGGCAGATAGGTTCTTACAAGCATTTCCCGTAAGCAGTGCCTTATAAAAATATCCAAACCTAATTTTGACTAAATCCATTCTCAGTTTTGTTGCCGAAATCCTGATCAGTAATATATTCCTCTCCCCCTTGGTGGGAGCGGAGATGACCCATCTATAAGGATATACAGGACATCCACACACAGCACAAGGCCGTGTTCACGCTATGAGTTGTTGCAGTTCCTCTGACCTCCACAAGGTGGTGATCTCACTTCTACCCAGACAGCAAGTCTCTATGGAAGACAGGAAGTGATGTCAGCTACAGACAGGAAGTGATGTCAGGTAAAAAAAAGGAAATTATGTCAGTTACAGACAGGAAGGAGGAAGTAGAGAGGAGACATCATTGGAAGTGGCAGCAGAGGAGGTAATAAGATCTTATTTTCTATTTACACCCAGTAACCCCCCCCGTCATGTCCGTCCTCTTCCTCCATAGTCACTGTGAGGTCTTTTATCTCCAGCAGATGATGATACTCACATATATAGTGTGGGAACCCAGATTAACCCCTTCAGGGGCAGAACATTTCCCCCACTTAGGGGCCGGAACATTCCCTTCATTTTGGAGATGTGTCACCTTTCCCACCAATCACCTTCTCACCTCATCAGTCTATACTAACAGATTATACCACTTTTATTACTGGGGAGTATATAGGGTTTATTTATATATAAGAAGAATCTTATTCAGTTTTATTTGCTGGTGGATCAAAAGAAAATAAAAAAATTAACAGACTCTACATAGAAAGCGGAAATTTCTGATCCGAGAGGCCAAAGGGTAAGAGGTTCCCGGACCGAAAAACAAGAGCAAACCCTAAACTGGATGTTCCTCTGTTTGTAATCCGTGGTTCCGCCATGATAGAAACCCTCATATTATCCCCCATACACCCCCATCCTAATATTGTACAACCAGTACAGTCCACATCATTCTCTCATCAATTATTGGTTTACAGGAAACCTGTATAGAGCACATAACCAATGAGGATGGAGGAGGACCGGAGTCACGTGGCTGAGAAGATACTAAATCTCACCCTGGAGATCATCTACCTGCTGACCGGAGAGGTGAGGAGGATTCTGGGGGGTCACATGACATCACTCTTATCTCTATTAATAAAACACAGACCTGACTGGAGAGGTGAGGGGGATTCTGGGAGGTCACATGACATCACTCTTATCTCTATTAATAAAACATCTTAGGGGGAGTGGAGAGGTCAGTCCAGACACAAAATAATTATCTCTATTCTCACTACAGTACACTGGAGCACAGACCTGACTGGAGAGGTGAGGGGGATTCTGGGAGGTCACATGACATCACTCTTATCTCTATTAATAATACACAGACCTGACCGGAGAGGTGAGGAGGATTCTGGGAGTCTAACATGATATTCCTATTGGTTCTCCAATACAGAGATTTCCTCTTGTGAAGTCAGGAGACCACATGACCACCACAGTGCCTCCATGTGACTCCCTAAAACCTGAGAGACACAACCTGGAGAAGATCCTAGAAGTCACCAAGAAGATGATGGAGCTGCTGACAGAAGAGGTGAGCGGTGCTGGGAATTCTGGGACATTATCCAGTAACAGACAAGGGATGTGTCTGGATGGTGACCGTATCATTGTGTGTGTCAGGTTCCTATAAGGTGTCAGGATGTCACTGTCTATTTCTCCATGGAGGAGGGGGAGTATTTAGAAGGACACAAGGATCTCTACAAGGACGTCATGATGGACAATCAGCCGCCCCTCACATCACCGGGTAAGAGGAGACTTTATTGTAAAGGAGAGAGCAGTACGGGGGCTCCACCTAGACCCCCCCATCATCTGATAAACACATAGAAACAATGTATTCAGTCAGTGTTGTGTTTCCTACAGATGGATCCAGTAATGGGAACCCACCAGAGAGATGTCCCCGTCCTCTGTATTCCCGGGATTCCACACAGGAAGGTCACCCCATCCCTCACCATCATCAGGTAGATGAGGAACAATTATTGGTAGTTATGATTTATACACAAGCATGTTTGTTACAATTAATGTTTTGTTATATACTTAGAGTGGGAACCTCAGAGATTATAATATTGTTGTTAAAGAAGAGATAAAAGAGGAGGATGAGGAGTATGGAGTGATGGAGGAGCTTTCAGAAGGACACAAGGATATGATGGAGCCACCTAATACCAGGAACCCACCAGAGAGATGTCCCCGTCCTCTGTATTCCTGGGATTCCACACAGGAAGGTCACACCATCCCCCACCATCATCAGGTAGGTGGGTTTGATGGTCAGGAACATAAAGTGATTGAACCCTCTGACATGTGGAGACGATGTGTGGACTCTACAAGATGATATTTTCTATGTGATCTCACATCATAAATACTTCTATGTTACAGATGTTATTTTCTGCCATTCTGTTGTTTTAGGGTGAAGATCTGATGAACATGAAAGTTGAGGGTGAAGTAGAAGAGACGTATGTGAGGGATGATCAGCAATATACGGAGGAGGCTGGAATGAGGAGGACATTCATAGAGGAGGACACTCCTACAGAGATCAGCACAGGTGACCCATAATATATTCTGATATGGTGGGGACCTCCACAGAGAACATCTGCTCACTCCTATCTCCCTGATCCAGATGGGATGTTGATGGAAGTGAAGGAACCCTCTCATATCTATTGATGATGTTTTTATATTTTTCCAGGACCGGCCATGGAGAAACCCTCAAAGGATCGTCTCACTTTATCTCCAGGTTGTAGAATGGAAGATGAGGACATCACAGGAGATTGTGGAGGAGAAAAGACAATGAGCTCAGCTATGGAAGGTGGACTTCACAGTGTGGAGAGACCATGGAGTCCCTCTGACTCTGACCAACCTCCTACTGTGGGGGATGGTGCCGGAATTCCGGGGAAGAATCATTTTTCCTGTCCAGATTGTGGCGAAAGTTTCAGTTGTGAATTAAGCCTTTCTGTACATCGAAGATCTCACACGGGGGAGGATATTCAATCTTGTTCTGAGTGCGGGAAATATTTTTTTTATAAATCAGAACTGATCATACATTACAGATCTCACACGGGTGAAAAGCCGTTTTCCTGTCCTGAGTGCGGGAAAGGTTTTTCACAGAAGTCCTGTCTATCCAGACATCAGAGATTGCATACTGGTGAGAAGCCATATGCTTGCCCTGAGTGTGGGAAAGGTTTTCCACGGAAATCAGACCTTGTTATACATCAGAGGTCTCACACAGGCGAGAAGCCTTATGCCTGTCCTGAGTGCGGGAAATGTTTTTCACAGAAGTACAACCTTAACACACATCAGAGGTCTCACACGGGTGAGAAGCCATTTCCCTGTCCTGTGTGTGGAAAATGTTTTTCACGAAAGGCCATTCTTGCTGAACATCAGATATGCCACATGCGGGAAAAGCGGTTTTCCTGTCCTGAGTGCGGAAAATGTCCACAGAGATCAGAACTTGTCAAACATCGAAAATCTCACACAGGGGGGCAGCCATATTCATGCTCTGAGTGCGGGAAATGTTTTATAGCAGACGTTTTGTCTTACCAAACATCAGAGAACCCCCCACACAACCCTCGAGGTTTATTAGAGTCCCAAATGCAGGAAAAGTCTTCTGTATGAATCATATTTTGAAGTTAGACCTCATAAAGAGAAAAGGTACTTCATGATATACGAGGTGATATCGAGGCGTTTCGAGACTAGTTTTGTAACACGCCAACAGATGGCAGCACAAGGCTGCACGCACAGGGAGCACCGACCTTCATGAGTCAGTGTGCCGAAAAACATCATCCTGTGTACATCGGGAGCTGTGCAACTGGTGCTATTCTGACCACGTGCATTACCATGTCTGCCATTTCATCATGGACTGCAAGTTGGAACAAACAAATGTGAAATCTGCCACAGAGACGATTGACATGATTTGGCAAGTTTACGGCGATGCTGCATTGAGTCGTTCGAAGTGTTTTGAGTGGCAGGCACTCTTCAAGAGCGGAAGAACATCACTGGAAAAAGACGAGCAATCAGGAAGACCTTCAACGAGCTCAACCCCCAAAAATGTCCAAGCCATTCGGCAACCTGTGCTTGACACTCTTTGAAAAAAAGACTTCCAGGACGCATTCCAGTAGTGGCAGGAACGCTGGGAGTGCTGTATTGCTATGCAAGGGGACATTACTGGAAGATGACGAGAGATCAGGAAGACTTCAACGAGCTCAACCCCCAAAAATGTCCAAGCTATTTGGCAACTTGTGCTTGACACCCTTTGAAAAGAAGACTTCCAGGACACATCACAGAAGTGGCGGGAATGCTGGGTGCAGAAGTGGCGGGAACGCTGGGTGCGCTGTATTGCTGTGCAAGGGGACCTCACTGTAAGACAACGAGAGATCAGGAAGACCTTCAATGAGCTCAACCCCCGAAAATGTCCAAACCATTCGGCAACTTGTGCTTGACACCCTTCGAAAAGAAGACTTCCAGGACACATCACAGAAGTGGCGGGAATGCTGGGTACGCTGTATTGCTGTTTAAGGGGACATCACTGGAAGACAACGAGAGTTCAGGAAGACCTTCAACGAGCTTAACCCCCAAAAATGTCTAAACCGTTCGGCAACCTGTGCTTGACACTCTTTGAAAATAAGACTTCCAGGACACATTCCAGTAGTGGAAGGAACACTGGGAGTGCTGTATTGCTGTGCAAGGGGACATTACTGGAAGATGACGAGAGCTCAGGAAGACCTTCAACGAACTCAACCCCTGAAAATGTCCAAACCATTCGTCAACCTGTGCTTGACACCTTTCGAAAAGAAGACTTCCAGGACACATCAAGGAAGTGTCGGAAACACTGGGTGCAGAAGTGGCGGGAGCGCTGGGTGTGCGGTATTGCTGTGCAAGGGGACATCACTGGAAGACGAGAGATCAGGAAGACCTTCAACAAGCTCAACTCTCGAAAATGTCCAAACCATTCGGCAACTTGTGCTTGACACCCTTCGAAAAGAAGACTTCCAGGACACATTCCAGAAGTGGGGGGAACGCAGGGTGCCCTGTATTGCTGTGCAAGGGAACATCACTTGAAGACAAGAAGAAATCAGGAAGACCTTTAACAAGCTCAACCCCCAAAAATGTACAAACCATTCAGCAACTTGTGCTTGACAGCCTTCAAAAAGAAGACTTCCAGGACACATCACAGAAGTGTTGGAAACACTGGGTACAGAAGTGGCGGGAACACTGGGTGTGCGGTATTGCTGTGCAAGGGGACATCACTGGAAGACGAGAGATCAGGAAGACCTTCAACGAGCTCAACCCTCAAAAATGTCCAAACCATTCGGCAACTTGTGCTTGACACTCTTCGAAAAGAAGACTTCCAGGACACATTCCAAAAGTGGGGGGAACGCTGGGTGCGCTGTATTGCTGTGCAAGGGAACATCACTTGAAAACAAGAAGAGTTTAGGAAGACCTTCAACAAGCTCAACCCCCAAAAATGTCCAAACCATTCAGCAACTTGTGCTTAACACCTTTCGAAAAGAAGACTTCCAGGACACATCACACAAGTGTCGGAAACGCTGGCTGCAGAAGTGGCGGGAACGCTGGGTGTGCTGTATTGCTGTGCAAGGGGACATCACTGTAAGACGAGAGATCAAGAAGACCTTCAACGAGCTCAACCCTCGAAAATGTCCAAACCATTCAGCAACTTGTGCTTGACGCCCTTCGAAAAGAAGACTTCCAGGACACATTCCAGAAGTGGCGGAAACGCTGGGTACGCTGTAATGCTGTACAAGGGGACATCACTTGAAGACAACAAGAGATCAGGAAGACCTTCAACAAGCTCAACCCCCAAAAATGTCCAAACCATTCAGCAACTTGTGCTTGACACCCTTTGAAAAGAAGACTTCCAGGACACATTCCAGAAGTGGTGGAAAAGCTGGGTACGCTGTAATGCTGTGCAAGGGGACATCACTTGAAGACAACAAGAGATCAGGAAGACCTTCAACAAGCTCAACCCCCAAAAATGTCCAAAAGAGTCAGCAACTTGTGCTTGACACCCTTTGAAAAGAAGACTTCCAGGACACATTCCAGAAGTGGCGGGAATGCTGGGTACGCTGTATTGCTGTGCAAGGGGACATCATTTTGAAGACAACAAGAGATCAGGAAGACCTTCAACAAGCTCAACCCCCAAAAATGTGCAAACCAGTCAGCAACTTGTGCTTGACACCCTTTGAAAAGAAGACTTATAGGACACATCACAGAAGTGGCGGAAACGCTGGGTGCAGAAGTGGCGGAAACGCAGGGTGCAGAAGTGGCGGGAACGCTGGGTGTGCTGTAATGTTGTGCAAGGGGACATCACTGGAAGACAACAAGAGATTAGGAAGACCTTCAACAAGCTCAACCCCCAAAAATGTCCAAACCATTCAGCAACTTGTGCTTGACAGCCTTCAAAAAGAAGACTTCCAGGACACATCACAGAAGTGTTGGAAACACTGGGTACAGAAGTTGCGGGAACACTGGGTGTGCGGTATTGCTGTGCAAGGGGACATCACTGGAAGACGAGAGATCAGGAAGACCTTCAACGAGCTCAACCCTCAAAAATGTCCAAACCATTCGGCAACTTGTGCTTGACACTCTTCGAAAAGAAGACTTCCAGGACACATTCCAGAAGTGGGGGGAACGCTGGGTGCGCTGTATTGCTGTGCAAGGGAACATCACTTGAAAACAAGAAGAGTTTAGGAAGACCCTCAACAAGCTCAACCCCCAAAAATGTCCAAACCATTCAGCAACTTGTGCTTAACACCTTTCGAAAAGAAGACTTCCAGGACACATCACACAAGTGTCGGAAACGCTGGGTGCAGAAGTGGCGGGAACGCTGGGTGTGCTGTATTGCTGTGCAAGGGGACATCACTGTAAGACGAGAGATCAAGAAGACCTTCAACGAGCTCAACCCTCGAAAATGTCCAAACCATTCAGCAACTTGTGCTTGACGCCCTTCGAAAAGAAGACTTCCAGGACACATTCCAGAAGTGGCGGAAACGCTGGGTACGCTGTAATGCTGTACAAGGGGACATCACTTGAAGACAACAAGAGATCAGGAAGACCTTCAACAAGCTTAACCCCCAAAAATGTCCAAACCATTCAGCAACTTGTGCTTGACACCCTTTGAAAAGAAGACTTCCAGGACACATTCCAGAAGTGGCAGGAATGCTGGGTGCAGAAGTGGCGGGAACGCTGGGTGCGCTGTATTGCTGTGCAAAGGGACATCACTGGAAGACAATGAGAGATCAGGAAGACCTTCAATGAGCTCAACCCCCAAACATGTCCAAACCATTCAGCAACTTGTGCTGGACACACTTCAAAAAGAAGACTTCCAGGACACATTCCAGAAGTCGTGGGAACGCTGGGTGTGCTGTATTGCTGTACAAGGGGATATCACTGGAAGACCTTCAATAAGCTCAAAAAAGGCCAAAACCATTTGGCAACCTGTGCATGACGTGCTTCAAAAAGAGATGCATTCCATAAGTGTCGGGAACGCTGGGTGCACTGTATTGCTGTGCATGGGGACATTACTGGAAGATGACGAGAGATAAGGAAGACCTTCAACAAGCTGAACCCCAAAAATGTTGAAACCAATCAGTAACCTGTGCTTGTCACCCTTCGAAAGGAAGACTTCCAGGACACATCACAGAAGTGGTGGAAACGCTGGGTGCAGAAGTGGCGGGAACGCCGGGTGTGCTGTAATGCTGTGCAAGGGGATATCACTGGAAGACAACAAGAGATTAGGAAGACCTTCAACAAGCTCAACCCCCAAAAATGTCCAAACCATTCAGCAACTTGTGCTTGACACCCTTCGAAAAGAAGACTTCCAGGACACATCACAGAAGTGGCAGGAATGCTGGGAGCGCTGTATTGCTCTGCAAGGGGACATCAATGGAAGACTGCAAGAGATCAGGAAGACCTTCAAGGAGCTCAACACCCCCAACCCCCAAAAAAGGCCAAACCCTTCGGTGACCTGTGCTTGACATGCTTCAAAAAGAAGGCTTCCAGGACACATTCCAGAAGTGGCAGGAATGCTGGGAGCGCTGTATTGCTGCACAAGGGGACCATTTTGAAGGTGATCGTGTGTAATCGTAGATAAATATAGTACTTTCCTGTAAGCAGAGCTTGTGCCGAAACGTTTTGATACCACCTCGTACACCTCGGAAAACAATGGCTGAGCACCCCTCTGATCTTTTTGTAATCAGCGCTTCATAAGGGAATCCGAGTTCACCAAAGTCATGGAAATTCGCATGGCTCTGTATGGTTTACTCTGCTAAGAGGCAGCTGGTTGAGTCCCTCCTGCAGTGTAGTCTGATCTCCCCTGCTCATCAGCAAAGAATCCAAAGGAAAGAACGGTGACGAGAGAGGATCTAGAGACGTTGCTTATGGATGAAAAGCTGGGCAGATCAGTCCACACTGAAGTACTGAAAATCTGATCGCCATGGTTGTGTTATCAGCTTTCTCAGGCAGCAGCTTTTGCTCACAGAGTGCCACCTGCTGGATGAAACTGGAAAATACGAATTTTTGTTGTACAATATTTAATATTTGATTTATAAATGTGCATATGTATTAAAAAAAATGTATATATTTTTATTAACAAGTGATGACATGCCAAACGAATCTCATTCTTTGTGAGTTGATTAATAAATGTCTGTCTTTAGATTTGTACTATTAAAGGTTTCTTTCTTGTCTTTTTATTACTTTCGTAACGCTCAAAAGAGACGTAAGTGATTCGAAACAAAACAATCATACTCAGCTGCAGCTGTTAAGACAGAGAGCTGAGCGATTAAACACCGCAGATCACTCAGCTCTCGGTCTTCAGCCTGCGGAGAGCCGGTGACTGCCAGACACCATCTCTCTGCTCTGCCCCTCCAGGCCTCACTGGATTGCTTGGCTGTGGAGGGGGCGGCTCGCTCCATCTCTCAGCTGCTCATCCAGAGGCTGAGCCAGCTACCAGTCCAGGCTTCTGGGCAGATCCCGAACCATATGGTCGAGATCTTTTTAGAGCCCTGGACCGGATCTATGACGTTAACCAACAATGGGTTTTACCCGGGCACTGTCATCACCACTTCCTGCCCAGGCCAATTTTCAGCTTTCAGCGCGGTCGCACTTTGAATGACAATTGCGCGGTCATTTAACACTGCACCCATGTGACATTTTTATCAATTTCTTCACACAAATAGAGATTTCTTTTGGTGGTATTTAATCACTGCTGGGGGTTTTATTTTTTTCTATAAAAAAAAAACTAAAAAAGGCAGAAAATTTTGAAAAAAAACCAAGGTTTTGTAAGCAAGTAATTTTTCACCTTCACTGACATGCGCTGATGAGGCTGCACTGATGGGCATTGATGAGGTGGCATTGATGAGGAGAGACTAGCAGCACTGATAGGCTGCACTGATGAGGTGGCATTGATGAGGAGACACTAGCAGCACTGATAGGCGGCACTGATGAGACAGCACTGATAGGCTGCACTGATGAGATGGAACAGATAAACTGCACTGATGAGATGGCACTGATAGGCTGCACTGATGAGATGGCATTGATGAGATGACACTAATATGCAGCACTGATAGGCTGCACAGATGGGCATTGATGAGGAGACACTAGCAGCACTGATAGGCGGCACTGATGGGCACTGACGAGACGGCACTGATAGGCTGCACTGATGAGATGGAACAGATAAACTGCACTGACGAGATGGCACTGAACGGCATTGATGAAATAGAACAGATAAACTGCACTGATGAGATGGCACTGATAGGCTGCACTGATGGGCACTGATGAGGTGGCATTGATGAGATGACACTAATATGCAGCACTGATGAGACGGCACTGATAGGCTGCACTAATGAGGAGACACTAATATGCAGTACTGATAGGCAGCACTCATGGGCATGGATAGGCAGCACTTATGGGCAATGATTGGTGGCATGGATAGGTGGCAATGATGGGTGGCACTGACTTGCATAACTGATTGGCATCACTGATAGGTAAACATTGGCATCACTGATGGGCACTAAGTGGTCCCCCACTGTAAGGAATAGCCACTGAGCGGCTCTCCTCTCCTCACGCTCTTGTCAGTGTGTGGCGGGCAGAGACGATAACCAGCACTTCTCTGTTTACATGTGATCAGCTGTGATTGGACACAGCTGATCACATGGGTACAGAGGGGCGTCATTGGCACTTTACCGAGATCGGGGTTGCGCCGTGTCTCAGGGACACAGCGTGCCCGTGATCGCCGCACTGTGCGTAGTGAGCCTGGGGCGACATCATATGATGTCGTCCCAGCACAAGAGAGCCACCCCACTGCCATAATTTGTCTATATGGCGGGCAGAAGGTGGATAAATGTGTAACAATATTGCAGAATGAACCAGGTTATGGTTGTGTGCCAGGCAAGGTATGTGTGCATGCTTTCCCTGCTGAAGGGTGGGCAGCAGGTTGGTGTGGTTTTCACACATCACCTTTCTCAACGTCATTAAAGAAGAGGAGGAGGTCACTTAGCTGTCACCATCACCAAGCTGTAGCCAGGGCCCCAACCCCTAGAGGCCTAATGGCGACCTCCAGAGTCATGGAGAGCTGACATCCATCTTCACAGTGTGGGTTACTAGGCATGGTGGGTGTAGTTCAAATGGAGTAAGTTGGGCGCCAGACACTCTGAGAATGCAAAAAGAGATTTATTGTCTCTTAACAAACTGGGGAGAGAGGGCTATGGCCAGGACACCTTTAGGCAGGTGCAAAAACATTTGGCAGACTCAGAGACAAAAATAGGAATAGGAGGACAGCTAAACAGTTCAGGGGTCTTTAAACTGGATTGCAACAAACTGCACCGCTGTCTCCTATAGCAACCGAACTTGTAACTTTGGCTTTAATGTAGATCACAACTCATAGTATTCCGCTGTAGATCTCATTGAGCTCACAATCTCTCACTAGACTCTTCAGATCCCATCCACCCACTGGATCCCTTTGACCTCCTCCACAACTAACCCGCTGTGCCTCCCAATTGTCACCCACGCTGTCCCGCTGGGTCCCTGACTTGGCTCTTCAGCTAACCCGCTGAATCCTCTGTAAGCATCACCCACGGTGCCCGCTGGGTCCCTAACTTGGCTCTTCAGCTAACCTGCTGAATCCTCTGCAAGCATCACCCACGCTGTCCCGCTGGGTCCCTGACTTGGCTCTTCAGCTAACCCACTGAATCCTCTGCAAGTGTCACCCACACTGTCCCGCTGGGTCCCTGACTTGGCTCTTCAGCTAACCCACTGAATCCTTTGCAAGCCTCACCCACACTGTTCCGCTGGGTCCCTGACTTGGCTCTTTAGCTAACCCACTGAATCCTCTGCAAGCATCACCCACGCTGTTCCGCTGGGTCCCTGACTTGGCTCTTCAGCTAACCCGCTGAATCCTCTGCAAGCATCACCCACGCTGTCCCTCTGGGTCCCTGACTTGGCTCTTCAGCTAACCCGCAGGAATCCTCTGCAAGCATCACCCACGCTGTCCCGCTGGGTCCCTAACTTGGCTCTTCAGCTAACCTGATGAATCCTCTGCAAGCATCACCCACGCTGTCCTGCTGGATCCCTTACTTGGCTCTTCAGGTAACCTTCTGAATGCTCTGCAAGCATCACCCACGCTGTCCCACTGGGTCCCTGACTTGGCTCTTCAGCTAACCCGCTGAATCTTCTGCAAGCATCACCCACACTGTCCAGCTGGGTCCCTAGCTTGATTCAGCTGAAGTTTTCCCACTTGTTCACCGTCCCCGGCTGGTCAATAAGGCTGCTTTGGTACTCAGTGGCAGCTGTGTCCGCTATGGATGGGGTTAAGAAAAACAAACCCCATCAGCCTTTACAACCCCTTTAACATAAAACTCTATTAACAGTCTTGTTGCGATGAAAAGTAAGGAGCAACATAAAGACTGAAACACATCTTTTTCTATAGAAAATACTGCTGTAAGCTCCCTCCAGTGCTGCATATCACCAGAAGCCTAGGCCTATGGTCACTTGTTCTATGGTAAAGGATCTTCAAGTCTGAACTTTGACCATCGGAGATCACATGACCCAGTGCCTAGGCTTGTGGTTGTGTAAAGAGCATGGACCTCCAAGCCCCCATTGGTTGCGGCTCTTCTGACAAGGCTGTGTAAATGTTGAAGGGATCTGGGAGGAGGACCAAAGGCCCTTTGACTGAAGAGGGGAAGAGTCCCAGCTGGTTGGGGCCTCCACAGAGAACATCTGCTCACTCCTATCTCCCTGATCCAGATGGGATGTTGATGGAAGTGAAGGAACCCTCTCATATCTATTGATGATGTTTTTATATTTTTTCAGGACCGGCCATGGAGAAACCCTCAAAGGATCGTCTCACTTTATCTCCAGGTTGTAGAATGGAAGATGAGGACCTCACAGGGGTTGGTGCCGGGATTCATGAGGAGGAGACCTATCCCTGTCCTGAATGTGAGAATTGTTTTACAGGTAACTCCACTCTTTCCCAGCATCAGAGATTGCACGCGGGTGAGAAGCCATATTCCTGCTCTGACTGCAGGAAATATTTTCTTAGTAAATCAGAACTGGCCGTACATCACAAATTTCACACAGACGAGGGGCCATATTCCTGCCCTGAGTGTGGGAAATGTTTAACAGATAAGAATAGTCTTACCAGACATCTGCGTTTACACACAGGTGAGAAGTTGGTTTGACAGAAGTACCACCTCTCTAAACACCAAAGAACTCATATTGGAATATAGACAAGGGATACAGGGGAAAAGTCATATTCCTGTCCGGAGTGCGGGAAATGTTTTCCAGTGAAATCAGCACTTGCTATGCATCAAAGATCTCATACAGGAGAGAAACCATATTCCTGCCCTGAGTGCGGGAAATGTTTTTCACGCAGGTGCCAACTTAAGACACATCAGAGGTCTCACAGGGGTGAGAAGCCGTATTCCTGCCCTGAGTGCAGGAAATGTTTTTTACGGAAGTCCTGTCTTAAGGCGCACCTGAGATCTCACACGGGTGAGAAGCCGTTTCCCTGCCCTGAGTGCGGGAAATGTTTTACAAAGACGTCTGGTGTTACCAAGCACCTAAGAAGCAAGATATGTGTGTGAGCCACTCAGGCTGTATGGGAATGAAGTCCTGTGCCCACCGCTGTGAGTGCTGACCGGGAAGGGAGCTTGTCTATGCTCCAGGCTATGGTAGAGGGCGATAGGTGTCCCGGAATCCGCACATCAAGTCAAAACCTGCTGTATGATAGTGAATGGCAGTCTCATCCTGGACCCCCGCCAGGACACTCCACCAACGCGTTTCACTCAATTTCATATTCACCTGTTATAAATTCAAACATGTTAACACGCGATATTCTTTGTAAGTTGATTGATAAAAGTCTTCCTTCAGATTTGTATGATGAAATGTTCTCTTTTCCTTTATTCCTTTCTCTAACACTACAAGTAAGGCCCATCCTGTAGGTTTTAGTTTTAGTCTTCATCTTGTGTCTTAGTAGTTTGGTTTTACCGGCTCTCCCCCTTCTCATAAATCTCAGGACGTCTGTAGTAGACTCCAATGATAAGTCCATCAGTTCATAGACCCATCTATCATTCCTCCCGTAATTCCACCATCACCACCTCCAACCTCATCACCACCTCCAATCACATCACCATCATAACCTCTAACCACATCAACATCACCACCTCCAACCACATCACCATCCCCACCTCCAACCACATCACCATCATCACCTCCAACCACATCACCATCACCTCCTCCAACCACATCACAGCCTCCAACCACATCACCACCTCCAACCACATCGCCATCACCACCTCCAACCACATCACCATCACAGCCTCCAACCACATCACCATCACCACCTCCAACAACATCACCACCTCCAACCACATCACCATCACCACCTCCAACCACAAGATCATCTTTCTTCCTCACTTTCACATCACATCTAACATAGAGAAACCCCGTTCCATCTTTTCTTTGTTCCGTGTCCCTCTAAACAAGAGGATCAGCATGAATACAAACAGCCCAGTCTTGTGAGGAGTCAAGCCGTGTTTCTAAAACACCAACCACATCTCCAACCACAAGATCATCTTTCTTCCTCACTTTCACATCACATCTAACATAGAGAAACCCCCCTCCATCTTTTCTATGTCCCATGTCCCTCTAAACAAGAGGATCGGCATGAATACAAACAGCCCAGTCTTGTGATGAGTCAAGCAGTGTTTCTGGAACACCAACCACAAGATCATCTTTATTCCTCACTTTCACATCGCATCTAAAATAGAAAAACCCCCCTCCATCTTTTCTATGCCCCGTGTCCCTCTAAACAAGAGGATCAGCATGAATACAAGCAGCCCAGTCTTGTGGGGAGCCAAGCCGTGTTTCTGGAACACCAACCACATCTCCAACCACAAGATCATCTTTTTTCCTCACTTTGACATCACATCTAACATGGAGAAACCCCCCTCCATCTTTTCTATGTCCCGTGTCCCTCTAAACAAGAGAATCGACATGAATACAAACAGCTCAGTCTTGTGATGAGTCAAGCAGTGTTTCTGGAACACCAACCACAAGATCATCTTTCTTCCTCACTTTCACATCACATCTAAAATAGAAAAACCCCCTCCATCTTTTCTATGTTCCGTGTTCCTCTAAACAAGAGGATCAGCATGAATACAAAGAGTCCAGTCTTGTGGGGTGTCAAACCATGTTTCTGGAACACCAACCACATCTCCAACTACAAGATCATCTTTCTTCCTCACTTTTACATCACATCTAACATAGAGAACCATAGGAGAACCCCCCTCCATCTTTTCTATGTCCCGTGTCCCTCTAAACAAGAGGATCAGCATGAATAAAAACAGCCCAGTCTTGGGAGGAGCCAAGCCATGTTTCTGGAACACCAACCACAAGATCATCTTTCTTCCTCACTTTGACAACACATCTAACATAGAGAACCCCCCCTCCATCTTTTTCTATGTCCCGTGTCCCTCTAAACAAAGGATCGGCGTGAATACAAACAGCCCAGTCTTGTGAGTAGCCAAGCCGTGTTTCTGGAACACCAACCACAAGATCATCTTTCTTCCTCACGTTGACATCACATCTAACATAGAGAAAGCCCCCCTACATGTTTTCTAGGCCCCGTGTCCCTCTAAACAAGGGGATCAGCATGAATACAAACAGCCCAGTCTTGTGAGGAGCCAAGCCGTGTTTCTGGAACACCAACCACAAGATCATCTTTCTTCCTCACTTTTACATCACAACTAGAGAGACCCCCCCTCCATTTTTTCTATGTCCTGTGTCCCTCTAAACAAGAGGATCAGTATGGATGCAAACAGCCCAGTCTTGTGAGGAGTCAAGCCTTATGGAATCTTGTACTCTTCTTACCCCTAAACTTCATTATACACCTCTGACCCCTGCACTCTTTTTATTTCGTACACATGACTCCTAATATGCATTACACACTCCTGTCCCCTGCATTCTGTGCATTACACACTCCTGTCCCCTACATTCTGTGCATTACACACTCCTGTCCCCTGCATTCTGTACATTACACACTCCTATCCCATGCATTCTGTACATTACACATTCCTGTTCCCTACATTCTGTACATTACATACTCCTGTCGCCTGCATTCTGTACATTACACACTCCTGTCCCCTGCATTCTGTGCATTACACACTCCTGTGCCCTGCATTCTGTACATTACACACTCCTGTCCCCTAAATTCTGTACATTACACACTCCTGTGCCCTGCATTCTGCACATTACACATTCCTGTCCCCTGCATTCTGTGCATTACACACTCCTGTCCCCTGCATTCTGTGCATTACATACTCCTGTCCCCTGCATTCTGTGCATTACATACTCCTGTCCCCTACACTCTGTGCATTACATACTCCTGTGCCCATCATTCTGTATATTACACACTCCTGTCCCCTACGTTCTGTACATTACACACTCCTGCGCCCTTCATTCTGCACATTATACACTCCTGTCCCCTACAGTTTGTTCATTACATACTCCTGTCCCCTTCATTCTGTACATTACACACTCCTGTCCCCTGCATTCTGTACATTACACACTCCTGTGCCTTGCATTCTGTGCATTACACACTCCTGTCCACTTCATTCTGTACATTACATACTCCTGTCCCCTACATTCTGTACATTACACACTCCTGTCCCCTGCATTCTGTACATCACGCACTCCTGTCTCCTACATTCTGTACATTACATACTCCTGTCCCCTACATTCTGTACATTACACACTCCTGTCCCCTGCATTCTGTACATTACGCACTCCTGTCTCCTGCATTCTGTACATTACATACTCCTGCCCCTTACATTCTGTACATTACACACTCCTGTCCCCTGCATTCTGTACATCACGCACTCCTGTCTCCTGCATTCTGTACATTACACACTCCTGCCCCTTACATTCTGTGCATTACACACTCCTGTCCCCTGCATTCTGTACATTACACACTCCTGCCCCTTACATTCTGTACATTACATACTCCTGTCCCCTACATTCTGTACATTACACACTCCTGTCCCCTGCATTCTGTACATTACGCACTCCTGTCTCCTGCATTCTGTACATTACACACTCCTGCCCCTTACATTCTGTGCATTACACACTCCTCTCCCCTGCATTCTGTACATTACACACTCCTGTCTCCTGCATTCTGTGCATTACACACTCCTGCCCCCTGCATTCTGTACATTACACACTCCTGTCCCCTGCATTCTGTGCATTACACACTCCTGTCTCCTGCATTCTGTACATTACACACTCCTGTCTCCTGCATTCTGTGCATTACACACTCCTGTCCCCTACATTCTGTGCATTACACACTCCTGTCCCCTACATTCTGTGCATTACACACTCCTGTCCCCTACATTCTGTGCATTACACACTCCTGTCCCCTGCATTCTGTGCATTACACACTCCTGTCCCCTGCATTCTGTGCATAAGACTCACAGGCTCCATTCACACCTAGGCATTTCGGATCGCAGGCTGAGTCGCCGTGGTTCTGCCCACAATTCCCAAATCCCGGGACATGTTCGCAACCCCTTTACTTTCAATGGCACCCCAATCGTGGAGCAAAAGTTATTTTGGCTGACAGGCATCCCACAATTCTGTTTGCACGATTTGTCAGGCGACAGTCACGGTAAAATTGTTCCGAAATTGGGGTGGCGTTGAACGTAACAGGTTTGCGAGCGTGTCCTGCAATTTGCGGAAATTTGGGAATCGCGGGCAGAATCACAGTTATTTCGCCCGCGATTCTGGAACTCCTAGGTGTGAATAGAGCCACAATTTGGCCACTCTCACTGTGGCGCACTGAGCTGCGTTACTACTCTCCTTGGGGCACCCAAAAGTGTCCCAGGTGTTTTACAATTTTATAGTGTATACTAAAAAAAACAAAAACACATTTTTCGGGTTTTGCGTGAAGAAAAGGTGGTAACCCTAGTCTGGTATAATTGCAGTGCCTGGTGATGAAACCCAGAGATAGGGTCGCCACCTCATCCCTTTAAAACAGAACACATATTAATTACATACGTTCTGTGGCTGATTAAGGCGGTAATTAACCGCTTGCCTACCGGGCACTTAAACTCCCTTCCTGCCCAGGACAACGTTCAGCTTTCAGCGATGTCGCACTTTGAATGACAATTCCTCGGTCATGTAATGCTGTACCCATATGACATTTTTATCATTTTTTTTCACACAAATAGAGATTTCTTTAAAAAAAAAAAAAAAACAGTTGTCACGGTTTATTATAAAATTTTGCAAACAGGTAATTTTTCTCCTTCATTGATGTGCTCTGATAAGGCGGCTCTGATAGGTGGCATTGATAGGTGGCACTGATGATGAGCCACTGATCAGCACTGATAGGTGGCACTGGTGGACATTGATAGACAGCACTGGTGGGCACTGATAGGCTGCACTGATAAGGTGGTACTGATGGGCACTGATGGGTGGCACTGATGACGAGGCACTGATCAGCATTGATAGGTGGCACTGGTGGGCATTGATAGGTGGCACTGGTGGACATTGATAGGCAGCACTGGTGTGCACTAATAGACTGCACTCATGGGCACTGATAGGCTGCACTGATAAGGTGGTACTGATGGACACTGATAGGTGGCACTGATGATGAGGCACTGATCAGCATTGATAGGTGGCACTGATGGGCATTGATAGGTAGCACTGGTGGGCACTGATAGCTGGCATTGATAGGTGGCACTGATCAGCATTGATAGGTGGCACTGGTGGGCATTGATAGGAAGCACTGGTGGGCACAGATGAGGCAGTGGTGGCTCTCTGTGTGAGGGGCCGATGTCCCTCTGACAGTAGCTGGTGATCGGGGGGGGTTTTTCCTTCTCACACTGTCAGGGCAAGAAGAAAAAAATAAAAAATAGCCGATTACCGGCTCTGTTTACATCACGTGATCAGTTGTCATTAGCTGACAGCTGATCACATTGTAAGGGGCCAGGATGGGCCCCCCTTACTCTAATCTGTGATCAGCCGAGTCACTGACAACAGAGAGCGCCACGCGTGGGCCACTCGAGCATAAGGGGACGTACATGGACACCCTCCTGGCAATTAAGGCCCAGGCTGTAGCCGTCTTTCTGCTATAGCACAGGCAGGAAGGGCTTAAACTCAATTGCTGCCTTATCTGCATTAAATTAGCCTCAGAACCTTTGTGTTCGGGTTTAAGTGGCACCCACAACCCAGAGAGTGTTCCAGTCACCATCACCTCACTGCCACTCTGTACAATGTCCTCGAACCTGCAGGATGAGGACTTGATGAGGGCAGTAGACAAAATCCCGGGATTGTCCTGCGGCATCTAAGAACGCTACGAGATGTTTCGCGGGGGCTGCAGTTCCTCTGAGCTCCACAAGGTGGGGATCTCACTTCTACCCAAACAGGAAGTCTCTATGGAAGACAGGAAGTGATGTCAGCTACAGACAGGAAGTTCTGGGTGAGAGGTGAGGCGGGAGGAAGTAGAGGACATTGCTGGAAGTGGCAGCAGAGGAGGTAATAAGATCTTATTTTATATTTACACCCAGTAACCCCCCCCGTCATGTCCGTCCTCTTCCTCCATAGTCACTGTGACGTCTCTACTCAGCAGCTATGTTGCTATATTCAGTCAATGATGTCATTAATATCCCTATCTCATTGTGTCCATTAGGCAAGAACCACCCCATTCTCCATTAATGAAGGGCTCGGGCGTGTTCGGATCAATTCCCGCCAGGAAGCAGCGTGCGTAAGTGCAGCTGCCTCACTGCCTGTGATTGGCGGTGTGCAGTGCCGGCTTCCTGGTGGGAATTGATCTGAACACGCATGAGCGCAGCCCTACTACAATCCCCCCTCCCATACATCCCCATCCTAAAATTTTCCAACCAGTACAGTCCTGATCAATCTCTCTTATCAATTATAGGTCTACAGGAAACCAGTATAGATCACATGACCAATGAGGATGGAGGAGGACCGGAGTCACATGACCGAGAGGATACTAAACTTCACCCTGGAGATCATCTACCTGCTGACCGGAGAGGTGAGGAGGATTCTGGGAGGTCACATGACATCACTCTTATCTCTATTGATAAAACACAGACCTGACCAGAGAGGTGAGGGGGATTCTGGGAGGTCACATGACATCACTCTTATCTCTATTGATAAACACAGACCTGACCGGAGAGGTGAGGGGGATTCTGGGAGGTCACATGACATCACTCTTATCTCTATTAATAAAACACAGACCTGACCGGAGAGGTGAGGATTCTGGGAGGTCACATGACATCACTCTTATCTCTATTGATAAAACACAGACCTGACCAGAGAGGTGAGGGGGATTCTGGGAGGTCACATGACATCACTCTTATCTCTATTAATAAAACACAGACCTGACCAGAGAGGGGAGGGGGATTCTGGGAGGTCACATGACATCACTCTTATCTCTATTAATAAAACACAGACCTGCCTGGAGAAGTGAGGAGGATTCTGGGAGGTCACATGACATCACTCTTATCTCTATTAATAAAACACAGACCTGACCGGAGAGGTGAGGAGGATTCTGGGAGTCTAACATGATATTCCTATTGGTTCCTCAATACAGAGATTTCCCCCTGTGAAGTCAGGAGATCACATGACCATCACAGTGCCTCCATGTGACTCCCTAAAACCTGAGAGACACAACATGCAGAAGATTCTAGAAGTCACCAAGAAGATGATGGAGCTGCTGACAGGAGAGGTGAGCGGTGCTGGGAATTCTGGGACATTATCCAGTAACAGACAAGGGATGTGTCTGGATGGTGACTGTATCATTGTGTGTGTCAGGTTCCTATAAGGTGTCAGGATGTCACTGTCTATTTCTCCATGGAGGAGGGGGAGTATTTAGAAGGACACAAGGATCTCCGCAAAGATGTCATGATGGACAATCAGCCACCCCTCACATCACCGGGTAAGAGGAGACTTTATTGTAAAGAAGAGAGCAGTACGGGGGCTCCACCTAGACCCCCCATCATCTGATATGTAGAACCCTTCTAGATAGGTAGCGGGAATTCGATGAGTTAGAATTAGGGGGTTTTTGGTCAATAAATTTAGTTGCCACTCTGTAGTCAGTGTGGCTGTATTGGTTTGGTAAGTAAAAAGATGTTCTGATCACTGTATTCAGTGAAGTTGCAACCTGCTAGTCAGGTTTGCTCAGTGTGTCCTGCTGCTGCCAGTCTGATCTATAGGTTCCTCTGTATCCAGGGAACTTGAGAAGTTTCTGGATGATAGGTGTGGAGCTATGTACTGAAGATCTGGTCTGGTATCACGGGAAGGTTTTGCTTAGAAGTTGGATGGAGGCTACCAGCTGTCCTTGGGCCTTGTGAGTACAGACGCTTGAGAGATCTTGAGGACCTTGTGCTTTTGCTACCCTTCTGGTACTATATAGTCAGCTGTGGGTCTATTTACAGGGGACAGTAGCTGGTGCCCTGAAGAGTATTGTCCACCTAATCTCCTACTTAAAGAGATTCTGCTCTTGTGACTCTAACTACTGCTAAGCTGAAGTCTTCTGTTTGTTTCAAGCCCAGACTTCAGTATAGCTTGTCCTGAAGAATACCTAAGTCCTCAGTTCTTGTTTTTGGAGTATCACACCTCTACCCTCAACCCTTTCCAAGATCTCCAAAAATAGAAACCACAAAACAACAAACTGGTTATTAAAAAAAAACCTGTCAATGAGCCTGTTGTGTGCCTTGCTGCAGGGTGAAGCCTGTGGGGAAGACCTGGACAATAATACTGTGGGAGTAGCACTAAACACATATAAGCAATGTATTCAGTCAGTGTTGTGTTTCTACACAAATCACGATGAGGGTGTCATAATAACAGGTCCAGAAGGGGTGTCCGAAGTGGGACGTCGTTCCGTGTGTTGTCCGAGTAACTGTCCAAAAAAAAATTATTGGTCAAACAACAAAACACCAAAGATAAAAACCTCTAGAACCTTTCCCAACTCCCATCTCCACACTATGAGGTTTTTGTTCTTGACTCCTGAATCCATAAGAAGTCCTGTTCGATATGACTTCAGACCCGAACTTTGTTTGTCTTCTGAAGTCGAATCGTCATCAATCTCAGTGTTCTCGTCTTAGAGAAATTCATCCTCTAATCCACCTGTTATGAGAAGTCCCGT
>BLSH010149212.1:277023-291701 GCA_018402905.1 Glandirana rugosa
ATTTTAATTTATTTTCCCTCTCCCCATTTATTTGTAGGGCACTTGCCCTAGTTTGAAGATGATTTTAGAACAGTTATATGGCTTCTACCGTTAATTAATACTTTTCAGACACAGTTTGAAGATGATCCACATTCACCTCCATTTTTGCATTTTTTAAGTTTTTATTTTTTTAAAAATATTTAAAGTTATTTCCCTGTCCCCATTTTTTTGTAGGGCACTTGCCCTACCCTTACCCCCATTTTACTTCCTTTTGCAGCCCTCTGGGGCTTTCCATGACTTTCCTACAGCCATTTTTGTGCCTAAAAGTTCGGGTCCCCATTGATTTCAATGGGGTTCGTTGTCCGTGCGATCGTTCGGGTTCCGTCCGGACCCGGACCCGGACTTTGTCCCGAAGTTCGGACGGACCAGCAGAACCCGAACGTCCAGGTGTTCGCTCAACTCTACTTACAAGTAATAGCATCCATGTGCTCACAATACATAATTATTTTTTAAAAATCTATTGATAAAGGATTGCATGCATAAATCTCGGACTAATGAAAATCCTAAAAAAGTTGGCATCAATTCATGTGTGATTCCCCGGGGTCATTCAACTGGGAAGTTGAGTCCCCGGTGAATCAACATGAGATCGATCCCCACTAGTCTGGGATGTATCCCATCGTAACCTAGTTTATCAATATACAACCGTGATCTTGATACAGAATAATATAAATGTGCAATTAATGTAGGCTACGTTGACGGGACTCCCAGTAGGTAGGATGAAGAATGGTATCTTGTTCGCTCAACTAGTTTCGCGCTTAGCGCTTCATCTGGAGCATAAGGGTCAATCTAATAAAATCAAATCAATGAACAACATACATATTAGAGTTTTGAAAAAGCATGTCTACAAAAGTCATCTTATTTCTCATTTGTTAGTACACTGCAACAAATACATGCTCTTGGTTGTAACATGACAAAATATAGAAAATTTCAAAAGGTATGAATACTTTTTCAAGGCACTGTATGAACGCCTATACGTCACCCCATAATAGTTGGCCATAATAGTTGGCAATAAGGAAATAAACAACAAAAATATGACTCAGTTGATTCAGCAACTTTATTATCTATACACAAGTAATACTAAACCAAGTTGAGAAGAAAATAATAAATAATAAAACTATGACAAGAAAAGCTTATGATAAAAGTTAATCAAGGAAAGAGAAGATAAAGTGTATGCAACAACCTTATTATCTATATATTTAAGCAATACAGAGGCAATGTTTCTGAAGGCAATTAGAGAGTAAAATCAATGACTAATATGAGTTGGTCTGGTTATCTACTGTACATATGATACTCCAGCAGTGAGGCCTCCATGCAATAATTCCTGACTCTTGTTCCTGCACACCTGGACCTTCTGGGGTTCTTCCCCGAAGAAGGGGTGTTTTATGAAATCATTGACCAGGGGTGTAACTAGGATTGTAAAAGACCCGGGGCACCTTTGGGCATCCCAAGAAAAGCAGTAACATGGCATGCACAGCGAGGCCAAATTGTGTGAACAGTGGGAGGAGCTTAAAGGGGCATAGTTAAATAAAATAAAAGCCTTCTTGTTCCCATAAAATAGTGTATGCTTAGTTTGTAGTACCACAAGAGTCTTACAGATATGTTCAGATAATAATTTTCAAAAAAATGAAACTCTTCCATTGCATACAATTTGTGTACACCGAGAATAAAAGTGAACAAATTGAGCCTACCTTAAAGAAGAACTTCATTACAATATTTAGGGACAGCTTAGCAACCAGCAACTGTTGAGACAATGAACACATTTATCAGATGTACTGTATGTATTCTGCAATATATTGTATATAGTGCAGGAGATTGTAATGTACAATATAGTGCAGGAGCCTAATGTGCAAGTATGTCATATGTCCCCAGGTCAGTCTGTACCCCAGTACAATTCCCCCAGGTCAGTCTGTCCCCCAGTACAATCCCCCCAGGTCAGTCTGCCCCCCAGTACAATCCCCCCAGGTCAGTTTGACATAGCACACCACCCCCCCTCTCTAAATTTACAGACCTCAGCAGCATGGATGATTTCCTTCCTCCAGACTCTTGCTGACATCATCACCCCACTCCCCAGCATTGCCGAACCCCCCCAGACAGGCACCCTCGGCTCCCAGACAAGTCACACAGA
The DNA here is from genome assembly GCA_018402905.1 of Glandirana rugosa. NCBI lineage: Eukaryota > Metazoa > Chordata > Amphibia > Anura > Ranidae > Glandirana > Glandirana rugosa. Next base: position 279,188 of record BLSH010149212.1, read on the forward strand.
ATCCTGTGACAGGAGGCAGGCAGCGGGCAGTGGGCAGCGACAGGCACGGCTGCAGCGCCTGAGTCTTGTTAAGGGAAATGGCTGCATTGTTTGAGAAAACAATATTTATGTGGCGTCAGAGCACAGTGAACCCTACCCCTTCGGGGCCCATGTGCATCACACGCATTACACCCTTGGATGGTACGGCACTGATTAGAAATCCAGCCAACGCTTTTTTCCTTTAATGTTAAGGATATAGATATATAGATAAAGGTTAGAGCCTCTGTCAGGATTTCATTGCAGTTTGTGCCCCCACTGGGGAGATTTCTGTTCCCCTCCTGTTGTGACAAGCAGGGAGCAGAAACGATCCAAGACCACAAAGAATAGTACAGGCACTATTTATTAGTAGACTGACAAATGATCACAGCCTTTTCCAGGATTTTTTGGTACCAAGACAGAAAACAATGGAACATCTACAGAACCCGGGCACAGATAGCAATAAAAATCTAAAAATAATGAGTAAAGATGAAACGTAACCCATTGGATTTTCCTATTATTGCATACCCTAATGTTAGAATTTAATTTATATTTCTTACAGATTTAACAAAAAAGAGATTAAAGCTGATGTGAAGCTGAATCTTATATTTTGTCTCCCATGATTCTACCATCCGCCTTATTAACATTACATTTGTAAATACAACCTGTTTTCATTACATGCCTTATTTTCCACCCACTGATGGCATCACTGGGTCGCTGTGCTTTGTTATGAAATGTAGGCAGATTATGGTTGGGGGGATAGGCTAGCATAATGCTGTATATAGCTTCCTGAAAACTTCAGAGCTGCCCACATCAGTACTCCTTTCAAGAATCCCCCAGCCCTGATGTGCCATGTGGTCTGGTTCCTCAGAGTTCTGCAAATATGAAAATTCCTTGATGGGTGTATGTCAGTCTGAAGGACAGTATTTGCATACAGATTGCTCAAGCTTATGCCCACATGAGATGTTAGACTTCCATGATTGAAACAACTGAATATCAATGAGTGAAAGGGGTAGGCCAAGGACAGTCAGGCTGGGGAGGAATGGACTAGAATTCATGGGTAGGCAACCTACGGCCCTCCAGCTGTTGCAGAACTACAAATCCCATCATGCCTTTGGGAATAATTGTAACTGCCAGCCTTGCAATGCCTCATGGGAAACGTAGTTCCACAACAGCTGGAGGGCCGAAGGTTGCCTACCCTTGGACTAGATGATACTGGATTCTTCGGCCAGGAAATGTAGCAAGCTCCATCTGACTTGCTGCAGGCTCTAATGCAAACTTACAGAGGCTTACAGTGTGAAGTGCAAATAAGAGTAAACTATTTCAGTAAAGGAGAAAAGTCTATACAACTATGTAATAATGAAGGTAAAGCTGAAGTTCAGCTTTACAAATTGGAGATTTTTTTGTACAGCATATCCAATAAAATCACAAAACTTGCATTGAGTTAATATGTGCACTTGGTTAAGTGCAATTAAGATGAACCTATATATTAAGGATTTTACAAACCCACTAAGGGGAAACCATTATGTTCACTTTTCTATAGCCTACTTTTAAAAAACACTTGAAGGCTAAGGGACCGGCCAAATTTCGATCCATGTAGGAGTTAGCCAGGGCTAACCATGATAGGCAGCCTCCTAGGGCGTCAGGATGGAGGGGGGCGGTAAAATCATAGCAGACACAGTGACCCCACACCGCTCGCTGCTATCAAACACCCTGCCGCACTGAGCAGATCTGAGCTCTTATGTGGGATTCCTGGCTGACAAGCCAGTGGATGAAAATTAATATACTCATGTTTTGAGTGAAAAGCGTCTACCTTTGTCCCTGTATGGCTGTTTTTTCAAAAAACCACAAGCATTTGGAATAATCGTGGAGTGCCACCATTTAGAGTATCTCACAAAAGTGAGTACACCCCTCACATATTTGTAAATATTTTATTTTATCTTTTCATGTGACAACACTGAAGAAATTACACTTTGCTACAATGTAAAGTAGTGAGTGAGTGTACAGCTTGTATAACAGTGTAAATTTGCTACCACCTCAAAATAACTCAACACAGCTATTATTGTCTAAACCGCTGGCAACAAAAGTGAGTAGACCCCTAAGTGAAAATGTCCACATTGGGCCCAAAGTGTCAATATTTTGTGTGGCCACCATTATTTTCCAGCACTGCCTTAACCCTCTTTGGCATGGAGTTCACCAGAGCTTCACAGGTTGCCACTGGAGTCTTCTTTCACTCCTCCATGACGACATAAAGGAGCTGGTGGATGTTATAGGCCTTGCACTCCTCCACCTTCCGTTTAAGGATTCCCCACAGATGCTCAATAGGGTTTAGGTCTGAAGACATGCTTGGCCAGTCCATCACCTTTAAGCTCAGCTTCTTTGGCAAAGCAGTGATCGTCTTGGAGGGGTTTTTGGGGTCGTTATCATGTTGGAATACTGCCTCCGAAGGGAGGGGATCATGCTCTGCTTCAATATGTCACAGTACATGTTGGCATTCATGGTTCCCTCAATGAAATGTAGCTCCTCAGTGCTGGCAGCACTCATGCAGCCTCAGACCATGACACTCCCACCGCCATGCTTGACTGTAGGCAAGACACACTTGTCTTTGTACTCCTCACCTGGTTGCCGCCACACATGCTTGACACCATCTGAAACAAATAAGTTTATCTTGGTCTCATCAGACCACAGGGCATGGTTCCATGTCCTTAGTCTGCTTGTCTTCAGCAAGCTGTTTGCGGGCTTTCTTGTGTATCATCTTTAGAAGAGGCTTCCTTCTGGGACGACAGCCATGCAGACCAATTTGATGCAGTGTGCGGGGTATGGTCTGAGCACTGACAGGCTGACCCCACACCCCTTCAACCTCTTCAGCAATGCTCGCAGCACTCATACATCTATTTCCCAAAGACAACCTCTGGATATGATGTTCAGCACATGCGCACAACTTCTTTGGTCGACCATGGCGAGGCCTGTTCTCAGTGGAACCTGTGCTGTTAACCACTGTATGGTCTTGGCTACCGTGCTGCAGCTCAGTTTCAGGGTCTTGGCAATCTTCTTATAGCCTAAGCCATCTTTATGTAGCACAACAATTCTTTTTTTTCAGATCCTCAGAGAGTTCTTTGCCATGAGGTGCCATGTTAAACTTCCAGTGACCAGTATGAGAGAGTGAGAGCGATAACACCAAATTTAACACACCTGCTCTCCATTCACATCTGAGACCTTGTAAAACTTATGAGTCACATGACACAGGGGAGGGAAAATGGTTAATTGGGCCCAATTTGGACATTTTCACTTTTGTTGCCAGCGGTTTAGACATTAACCACTTGACCACTGGGCACTTAAACCCCCTTCCTAACCAGATCAATTTTCAGCTTTCAGTGCTCTCACATTTTGAATGACAATTATTCAGTCATACTACACTGTACCCATATGAAATTTTCATCCTTTTTTTCACACAAATAGAGCTTTCTTTTGGTGGTATTTAATTTTGTAAAAAAAAATGCATTTTTCTTTATTTCTGTTTTAACATTTTGCAAATTAGTAATTTTTCTTCATAAATTTTGGCCAAAATTTATACTGCTATATATCTTTGGTAAAAATAACCCAAATTAGTGTATATTATTTGGTCTTTGTGTAAGTTACAATCTATGGTGCCAATCACTGAAAATTGATCACACCTGATGCACTGACGGCCTATCTCATTTCTTGAGGCCCTAACAAGACAGAAAAGTACAAATACCCCCCAAATTACCCCTTTTTGGAAAGTAGACGATCCAACGTATTTAGTAAGAGGCATGGCAAGTTTTTTGAAGTTGTCATTTTTTCCCACAATTCTTTGCAAAATGAAGATTTTTTTTTCAGTTTTTTTTTCCCACAAAATTGGCATATTAACAGGTTATTTCTCACACCCAGCATATGCATACCACCAATTACACCCCAAAACACATTCTGCTACTCCTCCTGAGTATGGTGATACCACATGTGTGAGACTTTTACACAGCCTTGCCACATACAGAGGCCTAACATGCAGGGAGCGTCATCAGGCTTTCTAAGGACATAAATTACACATATTATTTCCTGACTACCTCTTGCACTTTTGAAGGTCCTGGAGCAAAAAAGACCCCATTTTGGAAAGTAAACACCCCAACGTATATTCTATGAGGCACAATGAGTCTTTTGAACGGTTCATTTTTTCCACAAGTTTTTGGAAAATGTGGAAAGAAAATGAAAACACATTTTTTTTTTACACAAGGTTGTCCATTTATACAATATTTCTAACACACAGCATGTACCTAGCAAAAATGACACCCTAAAATATATTCTGCTACTCGTCCCGAGTATGGTGATACCACATGTGTGACACTTTTACACAGCCTGGCCACATACAGAGGCCCAATATGCAGGGAGCACCATCAGGCGTTCTAAGGACATAAATTACACATATAATTTCCTGACTACCTCTTGCAATTTTGAAGGTCCTGGAGCACCAGGGCAATGGAAACGCCCAAAAAGTGACCCCATTTTGGAAAGTAAACACATACAGAGGCCCAACATGCAGGGTGCACCATCAGGCGTTCTAGGGGCATACATTTCAAATCTAATTTGACTACCTATTACATTATTGCGAGGCACTGTGGTGGCACTGATGGGCACTGTAGTGGCACTGATGGGTGCTGTAGTGGCATGGATGTGTCATGGATGAGAACTGATGTGGTATGGATGAGCATGAATGAGGCATAAATGAGCACAAATGGATGGGGTAAATAAGCCATAGATGGGGATGACTGAGCACGGATGGATGGGTGAGCACAGATGCATTGGTGAGCACGCATGCATGGGTGAGTACAGATGGATGACTGAGCACGGATGGATGGGTGAGCACGGATAGATGGCGGAGCACAGATGCATGGGTGAACACGGATGAGGCTGGATGGGTGAGCACGGCTGGATTGGTGAGCACGGATGGATGGGTGAGCATAGATGGATGGCGGAGCACGGATGCATGGGTGAGCATGCATGCATGTGTGAGCACAGATGGATGGCAGAGCACGGATGTATGGCTGAGCATGGATGCATGGCTGAGCATGGATGCATGGGTGAGCACGATGCATGGGTGAGCATGGATGGGTGAGCACGGATGGATGGGTGAGCATGGATGCAAGGGTGAGCACGGATGGATGGCGGAGCACGATGCATGGGTGAACACGGATGCATGGGTGAACACGGATGAGGCTGGATGGGTGAGCACGGATGAGGCTGCATGGGTGAGCACGATTGGATTGGTGAGTACGGAAGCATGGGTGAGCATTGCAGGATGGGTGAGCACGGATGCATGGGTGATGGATGAGTGAGCACAGATGGGTGAGCATAGATGCATGGGTAACAGATGAGTGAGCACGGATGCATGGGTGACAGATGAGTGAGCATGGATGGGTGAGCATGGGTGATGGATGAGTGAGCACGGATGCATGGGTGACGGATGGGTGAGCACAGATGCATGGGTGACAGATGGGTGAGCATGGATGGCTGCTCCAATTGGCCATTTACCGTGATCCGGCGGTCACGGATGCTCCCAGGTGGGGGCGCGCAGGAGCGCGATTCTGGGAGCACGTTATAACACGTCCTCCCAGAACAATGAGTGCCACTTGCGGCCGTGTAACTATGTTACACGATCGGCAAGTGGCTAATGGCTGTGTGTTGAGTTATTTTGAGGGAACAGCAAATTTACACTGTAATACAAGCTGTACACTTGTAAATGTGAGGGGTGTACTTTTGTGAGATACTGTATGTTCTGTCTTCAAGCCAGTGGATGAGCCGGGCGGGGAGGATGATAAAGAAGTGCTGGTGGAACAGGGGGCGGATTCTGTGTGGGCAGCTGCGGGAGAAGCGTCTTCTCCCCAGGCACCATGACATGCACAGTGTTGAGATTGAAAGCGGCTATACATGCCGCTACACCGGAGCTCCACAGCCTCTGTCATCCTGTCATAGATGACACAGTAAGAGCGGGGAAAGCCAGCTTACACAGGAGTTGGCTGTATCTTGTCTCCACTGTCCTCCTAACCCCGCCCTCACTCTGCTGCTTGTCCAACCCGATACTCTGCCTCCCATTTGTGCCCGCCCAACCCCGCCCACTCTCCAGCCACATGCATTCCATGCACTTGCTCTGTGATGCGAGGAGTTCTGTGGATAGCTGAGCGTCACTTTTCAAACAGTAGCTGCCACAGCCCTGGGGGACACCAGACTGAATGGGGGAGACCTAATTGGTGAGTGAGACCCCCAGAATAACCCCCCTCTCTGTTCCCACCACTTTATACTATGCACATTTTTCTCACCCGCCTCTTACTGTCCCTCCATCTCCCCCCCTAGCCTGTCTATATACTACCCTAGCCTGTCTATATACTGCTCTAGCCTGTCCATATACTGCTCTAGCCTGTCTATATACTGCTCTAGCCTGTCCATATATTACCCTAGCTTGTCTATATACTGCTCTAGCCTGTCTATATACTGCTCTAGCCTGTCCGCATACTACCCTAGCTTGTCTATATACGGCTCTAGCCTGTCTATATACTGCCCTAGCCTGTCTATATACTGCTCTAGCCTGTCTATATACTGCTCTAGCCTGTCCGCATATGACCCTAGCCTGTCTATATGCTACCCTAGCCTGTCTATATACTACTTTAGCCTGTTTATATGCTACTCTAGGCTGTCTATATACTGCTCTAGCCTGTCCATATACTACCCTAGCCTGTCTATATACTGCTCTAGCCTCTCTATATACTACCCTAGCTTGTCCATATACTATCCTAGCCTGTCCATATACTGCTCTAACCTGTCCATACACTACCCTAGCCTGTCCATATACTGCTCTAGCCTGTCTGTACATACTGCTCTAGCCTGTCCGTATACTACCCTAGCCTGTTTGTCACCACCATTTGTCTTCAGGCTGGGTCCAGAGGCACAGGTGCGGCCCTGCAAACCACGGCTGAAGAAATAGTGGAGAGGCGCCACAAAAATCTCCACTTTGTCCACCATATACATGGGCAGGACAAAGGGGGTGGAGTCAAGGGCAGAGCCAAGGGGCAGCAAAATGCAGTTTCACCTAGGGTGTCAAAAATCCTTGCACCAGCCCTGGGGTTAGCTGGCTGTACACAAGTTGATCTATCTTCTTTACAACCAGCCAGCGGGTTTTTCTTGAACAATCAGCCCAGCCTGCTAAAGCCGGCAACACAAATCATTGTATTCTTCTGCCGGGTAAGGTTTTTTCAATTCAACTCTCTGGTTGGAATAAAAAAAAGGAATTATGTATTGTCTGCTTTACTTACTGCTCTAATGAGGAGCTGTCTTGGCTCAGTGCCTTTGATATTTGGGCCAGAGACTTGGGTATGTGTCCTCAATGTACACAGAGACTAAGGCCCATTGGAGTCCTCCAGCAGATCTGCCTGCTCAACAGGGTATCTCTCTGCTGATCCCCACTAAACAGGCAGATGACAGGTCCATGTCCGCTCTGCATCAGTCACACAGCTCACTGTCCTCTATAGGCTGTCTTATGGAAACCTGTCCTTTCCATCCGACTGTCATCCCATTCGATCTGCCGGATGGATGGAGAAGGGATCCCCATCCATCTGTTTTTTAGTAGACAGGATTGGATCGAATGCCTGTGGGTGTCCATAGACATCCGTCGCTCCATAGAGAGCAATGGATGGTCCGATCGGGTCCGCCTGAAAAAACTGACCTAATCAGTCCATCAGTATGAAAGGGGCCTAACAAGCAGCACATTGATTTTAGTTTATGGGATTGGGAAGCATGGCCACATTTCAACCATATCTATATTTCATCACACCCACCTTACTCCCTAAAAATAATTTTTCCAGGGTGGCATCTGGGTGCTTTCAAGTTCATCAAATAACAATGTACAATTCAGATAAACCTGAATGTCAAACACAAAGTCCATCAGTAAGTAAAGAGAAAAATATAAAATGTACTTCCTTGTAGTGTGGACATTATACATAACTTCATTATATGGCTGGAGATTGGCATTAAGTGCCCTTTTAAATGTAACCTTTATTGTTTACAGCACAATTTATCTCAGATTCCTATCTATTGATGACAAAGTGTGCTCCTTTCTGTTATTTGTGCCTTATTTTCCTTATCCACCTCAATACTGGGCACTTTCCTGCCCAGGCCAATTTTCAGCTTTCAGTGCTGTCACGCTTTGAATGATAATTACTCAGCCATGCAACACTATGCCCATATTCAATTCTTATGATTTTTTAAACAAATAGAGCTTTTGTGGTATTTATCCAAAATTTTGAAAAAGCATGTTTTTCTTCTTCTATTTTGCATATAAGTAATTATTTTTTCATAAATTTTGACCAACATTTACACAGCTACATTTCTTTCGTAAAAATAACCCAAATTGGTGCATATTATTTATTCTGTGTAAAAGAACCTATAAACTATGGTGACAATCATTGAAAATTGATCACACCTGATCACACCTGGGGTACTGATGGCCTATTTCATTTCTTGAGGCCCTAACTTGCCAAGACAGTACAAATATTCCCTAAATGACTCCTGTTTGGAAAGTAGACCATTCAAGGTATTTAGTAAGAGGCATAGCAAGTTTTTGGAAGTTGTAATTTTTTCCCACAATTCTTTGGAAAATGAAGAAATTATTTTTTTTTCACAAAAATGTCATATTAACAAGCTATTTCTCACACACGACATATGTATTCTTGCAGCTATACCCCAAAATACATTTTGCTACTCCTCCTGAGTATAAGCAGTACCACATGTGTGAGACTCACAGCCTAGCCACATAGTGAGATACAACATCCAAGGAGTACCTTCAGGCATTATTTATGTTAAAGTGATATTAAAAAAAAAAAAAACACATGCTATCACAGAGCAGCCCTGATCTTCCTCTTCTCGAGTCCCCTTCCGGCGCTCTGGACCCTCCCATCTGCCGAGTGCCTCCAGAGCAAAAAGCTTGCTCCGTGGGCACCTGAGCAGGTGTGCTCTGAAGCCGCAGCTCTGTGTGTCCATTCACACACAGAGCTGCACTCATCCCCACTCCTCCCTCTCCTGATTGGCTCACTGTCTGTGAGTGACAATTGCCAATGGCTCCCGCTGTTGCCAAAAGACAATAAGGAGTGAGGATCCCCAGAGAGCAGGGATCTCGTGGACATCGCTGGATTGAGAGAGGGCTAAGGTAAGTATTGGGGGGGCTAGGAAGGATGCTGCACACGGAAGGTTTTTTTACTTTCATGCACAGAATGCATGAAAGTAAAAAACCTTGTGCCTTCAGAACCACTTTAATACCAAACCTTATTTTGTATTTTTGCTAGAAAATTACTTAGAAGCAGAGGCCATAGAGAATAAAATGGTGGGTTTTGAAAATTTTTATGTCAAATGTTATTTGTGCAGTGGCTTTTTGAACACAGTTTTACACACTAACATATAAATACACATTAATGAATTTCAAATTCAGAACTAGATTGCAGATCTTCACCAGGATCCTTCTGCAATAACAGCAGGTGCACCTGGCAACGGCTGAGATCGATATAGGATATGTCCATCCAATAGCTGAAGCGAGGAGACCACATCAGGGATTATGCCCGCAGAGGCTATCTGCCTGCTGTTTTGACCAATCCTAGAAATAGGTGGTCATCTAGTTCTGGTAAGGACCCTCAGATTTGGTGTGTTCTGGGTGTCTTCACGGCTCCTCCTCCCCTTTTTTCCTCATTCCAACACCTGGTGGAAGGATTCCCATTGAGCTCATCAATGATATCTGGACTTTTCAATTACTCACTGGAACTTACTCATACTCCTATCACCATCCATTGTGCACTTATGAATTTTATTTTGCATGTTATTGCATCATATTGCACATGCGTTTTTTGCACAGCATATGCTAATTTGCACAATTTATGAATTTATGGTCACGTCTATATAGGATTTACGATTATCAAATATTTAGGATTGATGTGGAAAATTTCATACATTGTTTATTATTTATAATATTTTTTTATATTTGCAGGAATTCTTTTCAATGAATTTCCAGTTTGATTAGCGCAATCTTTATATACATACTTTATTCTTCCAAGAGATATCCTTGGTCAGATTGCAGCTTCCTCAATTTTATATCTTTTTTCACTTCACAGTTCCTTTATTATATCACGGTATTACCTTTATTTTTATTTTCAATTAGAGCTGTCGATAAAGACATGTCTAACACACAGCATAGGTATACTTAGAATTACATCTCAAAATACATTCTACTACTCCACCCAAGTGTGATGATGCTGCATGCGTGAGACTTTTTTACAGCCTAGACACATGGAGAGGTCCAAAACCCAAGGAGCACTTTTAGGTATTACGTAGTTAGTCAGTTTAAAAAAAGATACTAGTCCATCTAGCTCAACCAAAAAAAAAAAAACACACACACACAAATAGAAAGCCTCCATATACAAAATCCTATAACCACAAGTGGATCCAGAGGAAGGCAAAAAAAGCATGATCCAATTTGTTCCAGTGGGGGAAAAACATCCTTCCTTCTCCAAGAGGCAACCAACTACCCCTGGTGTTATGATCTCTAAATATTAATATCCATTTATATTTTGTGCATAAACTGGCCAGAACCAGCTCTTGAGGGAATCTTGCACATTTTTACAGCTTTTACTGCGAAGAAGCCTCTTTTTTTCCTGACGTAAAGAGTGCCTCCTTCTCCTCTGTAATGTCCACAAAGTGAATACCTCAACACCAAGTTCATTATATGGGCCACTTATCTATTTAGACATGTTGATCATATCCCCCTGAATCTCCTCTTGTCAAAAGAGAACAAATTCAATTCCTCTAATCTTTCCTCATAGCTAAGCCCCTCCATGCCTCTTACCAGTTTGGTTACCTTTCTCTGCACTTTCTCCAGTTCTCTGATATTTTTTTTGTGAACTGGTGCTCAAAACTGAACTGCATATTTGAGATGAGGTCTTACTAATGATTTGTACAGGGGCAAAATTATCTCTCTCTCTCTCTTTGGAGCCTATACCTCTTTTAGCTCCCGTTTACATTGGACATGTCAAATCACATGGCAAATCGGAACCTATTGCCAGGCAACGGCACCATCCGAATTTGCGGCACCACACCGATTCCACAAAAGTAGTTCCTGCACTACTTTTGGCGCCTTAGGGGGCGATTTCAATAGACATCTGTGCATGAAGCCGCACAGATGTCCCTCAAATCGCCCCCAAAGTCGGACTGAAATTCCGATTTGAAATTGTGTGAATCGCACGATTCAGTATGAACCTAGCCTTAATGTAAGAAAGGAGTTTGCTAGCTTTAGAAACTGCAGCTTGGCATTGCAGCTTTTATTAAAGTAAAACTAAAGGAAAAACAGTTTTTTTTTTTAATTTTGGGAGTGGAAAGGGATTAGAACCCTGGTCAGTTTTTATTGCTGCCTGTGCCCCCATTAAGGAGATTCACATTCTGTATTTGTCCTGTTTACCATTATCATTGAAAGTAAAAGTAAAAGAAAATCCCACATTTTTTGGGGACACTAGTTCTAGTGACCTGGGTGTCCCTAAGAAATTCCCTTAATTTGCAGGTATTTTCTCTTAATTCCTGTTTGGCTATGGGATAGGAAGTAAAGGAAAATCTCTGCAATGGGATAGAGATGGCAAAAAAAAAAAATACCCTCCCTTGCTCTATTCAAAATGAGTTTTGCCCATAGTTCTACTTAACCACTTCACCCCCGGAAGGATTTCACACTTTAGGACCAGAGCCCTTTTTGCGATTCGGCACTGCGTCGCTTTAACTGACAATTGTGCGGTTGTGCGACGTTGTACCCAAACTAAATTTGCGTCCTTTTTTTCCCACAAATAGAGCTTTCTTTTGGTGGTATTTTATCACCGCTGCATCATTTCTGATCACCGCTATAAACAAAAGAAGAGCGACAACTTTGCAAAAAAAAACAAATTTCTTACTTTTTGCTAAAATACAAATCAAAAAAAAATATAAAAAAACATTTTTTTCATCGGTTTTGGCCGATTTATATTCTTCCTCATATTTGTGAAAAAAATTATTGATTGGTTTGCGCAAAAGTGGTTGCGTTTACGGATGATGAGAATTCATTTCTGGGGTTTTTATTTATTTATTTTTTTTTACTAGTAATGGCGGCGATCTGCGATTTTTAGCGGTACTGTGATATTTCAGCGGACATGTCGGACCATTTTGACACTTTTTTGGGACCATTGGCATTTATACAATTTTTGGGGTCTTTACTTAAGAGTAGTAGGCATTTGCGTTGGTGAAAACGCGTTTGGTTAGTTATTAAAAAAAGTGTTTATACTCCTTCTTATATTTAGCCGGTTTTGGCTACTTTTTTTACAAAAAAATATAAAAAAAAACTAAACATAAAATCGTTTTTCATTCTTTAAACAAAAAAAAACGTTTCAACAGCGAGAAGAAAACAAATATCGCCACTAGTCTTTACTACGTCGCCACT
>BLSH010149212.1:314481-331032 GCA_018402905.1 Glandirana rugosa
GACGTCCCGTCGGTTAGTTGTTCGGAAAGTGACCAAACGGGAATCTTCGGTAGTGTCGGTACGGATGATTACCGTACCGACACTAACCGGTACGATCATAGTGATCGTTGTGTTATGCAGGGTTTGATCTGCAATCTGTCACTCAAAGCAGCAGTATGTGAAATCTCAAATTTCTGCAATCTGTCCCTCAGAGCAACAGTAGTAGTAATCTCAGGATGCAGGATCAGATGTTAAAATGTCTGCAATCTGTCCCTCACAAAAACGCTGGCAGCTTCCTCTCCCTATACTAGTCAGAGTCTCAGAGAGCATGTGACTGCAGCATCAAGTGACTCCAGCTTATAAAGAGGCTGGGTCACATGGTGCACTGGCCAATCACAGCCATGCCATTAGTAGGCATGGCTGTGATGGCTTCTAAGGGCAAACCAGTGAAAGGCTTGTTGATTGGCTGCCCTGCAGCTATTCAACATGCGTGATCAACTACCAGAACCCAGAACCTGAACCCGAACATTTTTGAAATGTCCGTGTTCGGGTCTGGGTCCCGGACACGCCAAAGTTCGGTACGGACCCGAACATTACAGTCCGGGTTCGCTCAACACTACAAGAGACTAGAAGTTAGGAATAAACTTCCGATAATAATTGGCAAAGCCAAGAAAACATTGTAGTGGACGTAAACCCACGGGTCGGAGCCACTGTAGAACTGCTGATAGCTTCTCTGGGTCCATCGAAAAACCAACAGTGGAAATTCCATAACCCAGGAATTTAACCTGTTCGATGGAACTCGCACTTCTCCAATTTACAATACAGGTTATTATCTCTCAACCTTCGAAGCGCACGGCAGACATCTGGGTGGTGGTTCTCTAGGGACTTGAAATATATGAGGATATCGTTGAGACAAAGCACCACACATTGCTGCAGCAAATCTCAAAGGACATCGTTCATGAACTCCTGAAAAACTGCTGGAGCGTTGCAAAGACCAAACGGCATTACGAGGTATTCCTTGTATTAAAAACAGTTTTCCATTCATTGTCCTCCTTGATCCTCACAAGATTTCCCCTCTCAGATCAAGCTTTGTGAAAACCGTTGCTCCCTTGAGGCAGTCAAATAACTCTGTAATCAACTGAATCAGATAAGCATTCTTAATGGTGAGGCGATTGAGGCCCCTATAATCAATACAAGGTCTCAGTTCGCCACTCTTCTTTTTCACAAAGAATAAGCCAGCACCAGCAGGAGATGAGGATTTGCGGATTAACCCTTGAGAAAGTGCATCTGCAACATACTCCTCCATGGCTTTATCCTCCGAGACAGACAAAGGGTAAACCTGGCCACAAGGGGGTATGGCACCAGGTTGAAGGTCAATTGCACAATCATACGACTGGTGTGGAGGCAAACTACCAGCTTGAGGGGGGCGTGACCGGATGTGAACGCAGTAACAAGTGCTTTCCTGGAGCTCCGTACTCATCCTGTAGTTATCCGGATTTTAGGGGCTTTTTCACCTGATTTGCCCACCTTCCTGATATGGCTCTGGTTGCCTGAAGCCCTCGCCATGTCAACATCAGTGTCTAAGCTGGCGAAACAAGCGCTGCAGTAGCAACGCCAGACCCGCTCCTTGAAAGACCAGGGACAAGGCTCCGACACTGCCATCTTGCCTCCCCAGCAGCAACCACAGCGCGCCAAAAAGCATTCCGTTGCCTGGATCATCCCCCCCCCCCGCTTCTCCGGGCATAGAATCGGAACAGGAGGCCATTACAAGACCTATCCTGGAGGCGATCTCTGAATCCAGGGGATGATATGTAGCTATAGTACTTGATATTTGTTATCATAAATATCCTGGTTAGTGTATACTTACCTCCACCTTTCCAGGTACAATTATTATATGATATGTTTGTTAAGTTGTCTGCATATGCCCACCTCCCTCGGATACCTCCAATCCAAACAGAGGGGCATCGGCGGAGTTGTGATCTTGGGTGTCCGTGACTGGAATGTCAGAGCTGTGGAGATGGAAGCATCCTACTGACAGATGTTATTCCCATCTCTCGGGGTCTCCCCGTTCCTCAGCAAGGATAGATCTGGCATTCGGGAATTTAGCTTCAATGCCGTTAATACAAGAGATTAGCTATTTAGCAGGGGGGCATTTCTGATCACTGCCCACTCTCTCTTTCGCTTTGTTCTTTCTGGCGGGGGAGAGGAGGGGGAGTTGGAGAATTTCACCGGGGTGGTTGCAGCATGAACAGACGTTCACTCATTTGCAGGAGTCCATTACCTCCTATTGGGTACAAAATGACAACACTGCTGAACCACATATAGTCTGGGATGCATTTAAGGCGGTGATTCAAGGGGAGAGTATTTCAGCAATTAAAACAGCTCATATCAATCATAATGCTGAGGTTATTTCATTACAGGACAGGGAAAAGGAATGTGTGGAGGCACATGCCGCCTCCCCGATGGCCACTTCTTATACAGAGCTGGTAGAGGCTAGACGTCTACTCTCGCTACACTTCATTTACCTGGCACATACTGAAGCTCGACACAGAGCTAACTCCATATTTGCTGAAGGGGACAAGAATGGTAAACTGCTTGCTATGTTGGTGGAGGATCACCATCACCTCACAAACATTCCGATCATCCTCCGGATGGGAGGAGACCTGGTCTTTGAGCCAGCAGCTATATCTGAACTCGTTGACTTCTTCTCTTCTCTGCATGCTCCCATTCCGGTGTATGACTTGAATGGCTTAGACTCTCTACTTGGAGAATTAAATCTTCTGGTACTGTCTAAAGCTGACAGAGAAACCCTGGATGCTAAAATTAACCTCAAAGAGATAGAGAGAGCTGTTTTTGCATTTCCTTCACAAAAGGCTCCGATACCCGATGGGTTTCCTGCAGACTTTTATAAGGACTATGCAGACATCCTTGTCCCTAGACTTAATACACTACTAGATCATTGTCTAGAAAACTACAGACTTCCAGATTCCATGCTGGATGCATATATGGTATTATTGTTGAAACCAGGAAAGAACCCACTTGAATGTGCATCCTACCGCCCTATTGCCCTTCTAAATATGGATATGAAGGTTCTGACTAAGGTCCTGGCCTCTAGGCTTGCAGGTGTAATATCCTCCTTGGTCAATATAGACCAGACGGGTTTCATGCTGGGCAAGTTTACCAACACCAATCTGCGGAGACTTTTTACCCATTTACAATTGCCCCCACTGATCCTCCCACCAGAATCATAGTGTCAATCAATTTTGAAAAGGCTTTTGATTCAGTCAATTGGCACCACATGCATAAAGTTCTGTAACTGATGGGTTTTGGACCTGGGTTCAGGAAATGGATCTCTATGTTGTATACATTCCCCGAGTCACAATAAGATTAGGCCACTACACCTCCGGCTTCTTTAATATAGGCAGAGGTACCAGGCAGGGGTGCCCCCTCTTCCCTTTCCTGTTTGCCCTTACTGTGGAACTTTTGGTGGTCGCCCTTAGATCTGCAGGGCAGGTTGAGTCCATTAGAGTGGGAAACATTAAAGAATGCCTGGCACTATACGCAGATGATTTATTGCTGTTCCTTGGAGACCCCCGGGAGTCTCTGTGGGCAGCCCTAACATCCTAAATAAATCTTCTGAATTCTCCAGCCTAAAAGTCAATTGGGCCAAATCATCTATTCTACCGATTGATTCTGGAGCGAGGGAGGTGGCAGTGGTGCATTTGCAAATGTGTGTAACCAAACCCCTGTTTTTAACACATACTACTAGCCAGGTTAATTTGGTTGGTCACAAGCTGGTCAGTAAGTTGAGCTTGGAAATTCTTTGGTTTTTGTTTGACATGCATCTGCCCTTCCAGTGCTCCTTACTGTAAAGGCTAGTTATAGGTGGGGGCAGGTGACATTTGTTTGTACTGTGGCAGATCCCATCTTCCATTACAATGGGTTTCCTCTCTAACATATTTAGTGTCTATTTTACACAAAACTTATTGCCACTTGTGGCTCTCCTCATCAAAAAAACCAGGCCTGGCAAAAGCTCCCTGTCATTAATAGGGCGAGTCAATTTACTCAAAATTAAAATTCTCCCAGTCATTTTGTACTTCCTAAGACATGCTCCTACATGGGTGCCCAAATCCTCCTTCAAAAAATGGGAAGGAGTCACTAGCTCATTCTTATGGGCTCCTAACTCACCCAGAATAGGGATGAAGGTGTTGCAGGAGCCCATGGGTCGGGGGGGCTTGGCGTTACCTGACTGGAGGAAATATTTTTTGTCGGGTCAGATGGTGTTTGCCCACAGATGGTTTACAGCTGACGATTGGGACTCAGCAACAGTACTGGAGGCAGTGCATTTGGGGTCCTACGAATCCTTACAGTTAGCACTATATAGGGGCACAAAATCTACCCTTCCTCTTACACAGACTATGAAAGTTACTATCAGAGCGTGGAAGGAGGCAGTTAAGTTGGCTTGTCCCACTTTTGTAGGGATCTCCCCTCAGGCTCCTCAATGGATGAACCCTAAACTGCCCCATTTCTTTTCATTCTCTGACCCCATGGTATGGGCAACTAGAGGGATAAAAACTCTAAAAGACATAACGAGAGACAGGGACCTGTTGACTTTCGACCAACTGAAATCCAGATATGATCTACCTAACAAGTATTTTTTCTGCATCCTCCAACTCCGTCATGCTTTCCAGATCCAGTTCAGAGAACTTAAAGTAGAGTCCATATCCTCTGATTTAGAAAATATTTTAATGGAGGAAGACATTTCTTAAATTCTCTCAACAACTTATAAAGAAGCCTTAAAAAGACGACCAGTGGCGGTCATAAAATGCAGGGATGATGTTTGAGAACAACCTTTTAAACTTCGCGTATCAGCAAGAGACAGATTAATACAGTTCAAATTTCTACATAGGATTCATTTCACCATAGCCAGGTTGGCGGCTATATACCCATCAGTCTCGGCTGTGTGTTGGAGATGCTTGTTCTCCCCCGCTGCGGCTCATCATGTATTTTGGGGGTGTCAGCAGATACAAACACTCTGGAATGCAGTTACCGCCTGCCTTGCTGAAGTTTTGGTAGTTCATGTTCCCATGTCAATTAGGGTATGTTTACTTGGACTAGTGGAAGAAGTGATCCCTTCAAGGGCTCACAGAACATTATTGAATATTCTATTGTTTTACGCAAGGAAAGCAATATTGCTACACTGGAAAAAGCCCGGGGCCCCAAGCTTGTCTTTCTGGAAAGGGTTGGTGAATAGGATGATGCCCTTTTACAAGGCAACTTTCCTATCTAGGGGATGTGGGAAAAGGTATGGAGGGCATGGTATGATTCAAATGTCTCAGTGGAATAATACCAGATAACAATTTCCGGGGTGCTTCCTGAAGTCTGGTAACCTTTTTTTTGGTGTGTCATTAACTAAATATGGAAACGATACAACCTTTGTAAAATTTAAGGTCCCTTGTTTCCCATGGGATCAAAGCTAAATGGCCTCCGGGCGGTGGATGACCTCTCCAGGCAGATTCCTCCTTCCGATCATCCAAATTGAGGACTGATGCTGCTATATTCCTTGAATTTTTATATTGACTTTTGGAAGATGTGAACTGAGATTTGGGTTTTGGGGGGGAGGGGGGGGGGAATTGGACTGCCCTAGTATAGATAGTAGTGTATGTTTGTAAGAAACAGATACTCAATGTTTTGGGACCCTGTGAGGTCCAAGTGGGTTGCAGTGGAATCCCACTTTCACTGTTTGTATGTTCAAATTCAATAAAAAAAAGAATTAAAAAAAAAAAAACTACCGGCTTGACCTTTAACAAAGACATTGCTAAATTTGTGGTATTCCTCTGGAAGAGAGGAGAGTGAAGAGGTACATAAGACCTTAGCCACTTTCTGAAAACATGTCTTACTGCATTTTGGTGACTAGGAAAGAACCTCAGCAAATCAAAAGAGGGATTGTGCCTCTGTAACCAAGGATAACCAATAATCACCGGAAAATGAGGAGAGGAAATTACTTGGAATTGGATTATCTCATGGTGAAGAGCCCCTACGGCCATGGTCAACGGAGCAGTGTCATGAGTCATCTGGGCAGGCTGTAGAGGTCTCCCATCAATAGCCTCAATGGCGAGGGGAGTGGCCCAAAGCTGCAGCAGAATCAAGTGCTTAGACACAAAGGCACTATCTATGAACAAGCCTGCAGCCCCAGAGTCGATTAGAGCTTGTATCTCAATGGACGACTCAGACCAAGAAAGGGTAACCAGAACCAGGGGCTTATCCTTATGGATGACTGGGAACGTAACAACACCACCTATATTCTGATCCATACAGGACCTCAGGTGCAAGCATTCCCCTGGACAGGTAGGGCAAGACTTCAAAAAGTGACCTGCCTGGCCACAATAAAGACACAATCTCTCTCTCCTCCTAAAGACTGAGAGATGTGTGAAGCCCAAATGTATGGGTTCTATTTCACTGACAAGCTCGGAACCAGGAGGTATGGGAGTGAGGGAGGCATGGGTGGGACTACAAAGCTCAGAGCTAAATGCACAGGAGGCTTCCGCAAGCGCTCCTTAACCACTTCAGCCGCGGAAGGTTTTCCCACATTAGGACCAGAGCACTTTTTGCGATTCGGCACTGCATCTCTTTAACTGACAATTGCGCGGTCGTGCGACATTGTACCCAAACTAAATTTGCGTCCTTTTTTTTCCCACAAATAGAGATTTCTTTTAGTGGTATTTGATGACCTCTGCATAATTTCTGATCACTGTTATAAACAAAAGAAGAGCGACAATTTTGCAAAAAAAAATATTTCTTTTTGCTATAATACATGTCCAAAAAAAAAATATAAAACAACCTTTTTCATCGGTTTTGGCTGATTTATATTCTTCCTCATATTTTTGGTAAAAAAAAAAAAAAAATCGCAATCAGCGTTTATTGATTGGTTTGCGCAAAAGTTGCCACCTTCATGAATGATGAGAATTAAATTATGGGGTTTTTATTTATTTATTTATATTTTACTAGTAATGGCAGCGATCTGTGATTTTTATCGGGACTGCAATATTGCAGCGGACATGTCGGACCATTTTGACACTTTTATGGGACCTTTGGCATTTATACAGTGATCAATGCTATGAAAATGCAATGATTACTGTATAAATGTGACTAGCAGGGTTAACCTGCAGTGGGCGCTCTAAGGGGTTAACTGTGTTCCCTCAGTGTGTTCTAATTGTATGGGGGCTGGGCTGGCTGGGGGAGGGGAGTGATCATGGCTTCCATACACAAGGAGCATGTGATCACATCCCTTCCCCCCCGTCAGAATGGAGATCCGTGTTTACATACACAAACCCCCGTTCTGTCGCTCTGGGGGCATGATCGCGGGTAACCGGCGGACATCGAGTCTGCCGTACCCGCTCCCTGGCCCCCCTGGAACACAGTGAGTGTGCGAGCACACCTCAGGTGGCGCACGCTCACAATACTCGTTCTCACGGCCGCCGTCAAGTGACAGCATTTTGCAATAACGAGCCAAGTTGCTGCCATCAAGCCATGGCGGGTGGTCGGCAACTGATTAAAGGAAGGTCTCTCTCTGAGTCTGGAGTCAATGAGAATGGAAAATGTGATCAACCTCTCAAAGCTCAGTGGGTATGCCTCGGGCTGCTATCTCACCTTTGATGTTATCCGAGAGACCGTGAGAAAAAGCAGGCACAAGAGCCTCATTGTTCCAAGCAACCTCTGCTGCCAGAGTACGGAATTCAATGGTATAATTGTCAACTGTTCTCATACCCTGCTTGATGGGCATGAGGCTTTTGGCAGCAGTAGTGGGTTTTTGCATCTCCCACAGAGGGTTTGCCCAGGCCAAGGCTCTGTCAGAAAGCAAAGCAATCACAAAGCCTACTTTGCTTCTGTCCGTGTGGAACGCCTGGGGCAGCATCTCAAAGTATATCCCAACCTGGTTGAGAAACCCTCTGCATTGAACTGGATTGCCCCCAAATTGCTGGGGAGGTGGAGTGGAACCAGACATACCCTTGTATAGGTAATATTGGAGGCGGGTGCCTGCACAGAGACTTGAGCAACAGCAGGAACGACCTGCAACACAGGTTGTGCCGGAACAGCCACCGTAGGAGGAACCAGGTGAGCAGTGCGATTTAGGAGCGTCTGTAATGCTATGGCAAACTGATCCATGCGTTGATCCTGCTCATCCAATCTGGAAAAAATATTACCAGCAAGTGGATTGACTATATCTGCTGAATTCATGGCCTTCACCTACTGTCAGGAACCCTGAATCAGTCTGAGACAGAAGTGCAGTAAAAATCACACGATTTAATAAAAATTGTAAAATAGAACAAACAGAGCAAACAAAGACAAAACATAAACAAGGTTTGGTAGCCAGAGTGGATGGTTGAAGCAAGCCAGCAAACAGGAATCCAGAGATCAGTGGGGTCAAACAAACAGCATGCAGGATCAGGAGCCAGAAGGGAAGTCAGCCGAACAGAGTTTCCAGGAACCAGAAGGAACGTCAAACAGGTAAAAGTCTTTCACAGGAAAACACAGCAGAGATTCATCCAGAGATGTTGACCAGGCAAAGGCGTCTAAGATCTGATCTAGGCAGTTTATATAGCTAGGAGAGCTGGCTAACAGGCAAGATATGGACATCAGGTGAGACAGAGTGAAAGCGGAGACTGGCAATTAACCCTCAGCTGAGCATCTTGCTCTGACAAGAGAGAGCTGAGCCCAGCCCTGACAGTCATGGTCAATCGAGGCAGCAGGAAAATGATCCGCACAGGTAGATTATTAGAAGCAGGAAATGTCAGGCTGTTATAAATAAGGGAACTAATATTTTAGGGATGTGTGATAATGTCTGCAGCATTCTCCGATGCATAGGCCTGGTTGGGAGGGACATTGGGGACAATGATAACTGGTGTCTCTTCTAATTCCCCCTCTGCTGCTTAAACAACATTTCTTTTGGCATCTTCTATCTGATTCTGTAGGGGAAAGTTTTCAGGAAAATGTTGCTCATGAACTCACACAATCAGAGAGATTGCTTCCTGGGGGGAGGTCCTTGCTGGTAGATCAGGGCAGCGATAATTTCTTCAATATATTTGAGGAAGTTGCTGGGTCTTTCTGTTGACTTTTGATAGATGATGTACAAATTATAAATGGCCAAATAAGACAATTGAGTACTGTCCGTGATACTTTTTTTATTTGCACTAACATACAATTTTTCAGGAAAAGCTTTCGGGGGATGTCCCCTTCTTCAAGGTCCTAGCAGTACTGATTCACAAAAAGATCATGCTTTGCTGGGGTTTTTTGCCTTCCTCTGGACCAACTGTGGGTAAAGGATTGTATATGGGATTGTACGGTTATATATAATTTTTCTATTTTTTTTTTTTTGGTTGAACTAGATGGACTTGTGTCTTTTTTCAACATGACTAACTATGTAACTATGTAATGTACGTTGGGCACTCAGGGGGCTGGAACTGGGAGTCTTTACCATTGTACATGCATGTAGCACTACCCCTGACAATCCAGAACTATGATGTCTGCATGCAGTTTTCAAAGGTGTTGTGCTAGTAGCTGGCAAAGGGAACTTTGGGCTTGTGCCTGCTCACAAGATCCTGAAGACAACAGGCAGTGACTCTGGAGCCATGCAAGTTCTTCCCTCTCCCAGGAATAGGCCTGATTCAGCCACTCGGTCGGTCGTTTCAATGATCTGTGTTGTGCCTCTGACATCAGCGATAGTGGAGGGCGGTCCAGATGTGGTGATGAGGGTCCCGCACTCGTGTGCAGGAACAGCAATCTCACTGGATGCCGCAGTAGGCTACAGTTAACTCCCAGGATTAGAGCAACCTCTCTCTCTCTCTTCACGTCTCTCTCCTTTCCCTCCTCGTGGTGATCTCCCCTTTCCCCAGACAGACAAAATGGAGTCCTCTCTTCTATTCCTGCAGAGCAGGCTGGAACCTGTAGTCTCTTCCTTCAGGGGTTAGAATGGGGCTGCCTGTGCTGGGGACTACACGTCCCACAATCCTCTGCAGCCACTGGAGTGCTTTCTAATCTCTAATAAATCCAATGAGGATACAGGATAGGGAGCAAGACAGGCGGCCTGTGTCCTATATGAGCGCTGTTTGTATCATGCAGTGAAGAGGAGAGGGGGGAAATCCCCCACAGGAGCTGATAGGCACACTCTCCCTCTCAGGCTGCCTGTGTACACTCCAGCAGTGCCCGCTACACACTCCCCTCTACCAAATAACCTTTGGCCCCCCAAAGGAAATTACAGTCCTTGCTTTAGATATAAATGCGGAGGAAAATCAGTTTAATTTACACAGAAAATCAAACAATTTGCCTAAAAATCCAGCAGAGGAACCTCCCACTAATTAGCAGGAGGAGAGTTTGTCCTGCCTACAAGTCACCTTAATTGGAATGGCCCAGCTAGATGTACCAGGGGGTGAGCTAGGGTCTCCCTCCACCAAATCAGCTGTGGAAGGATCAGTCCTTTTTGCAGTAACAACGACTTCCTTAGAGCTTTCACATAGAGCATCTCAGGGTAGTCTCTTGGGTGGGTGAATAGCCCTTCACCCTCTCTGTTCTTTAGGCTCTGGCATTATAGGCACTCTGGTCTTTGCTTCACCCACAGCCTTTCCTTCTTCCTGCACATCAGTTTCAGCTTCCTGCACATCAGCCTCTGCATCTTCTTCAAAGAAGAAAGGAGAATCCTTGAGGTCTGTTGCCAGCAGTGAAGATTGAGAGTCTTCAATATTTTCAAAAGGTGGACTCTGAGGCACATATTCAGGAGCCTCTGGCCTGAGAATCCCAACATCTGTCACCTTGGGAGGATTAGAAAGGGTGGTGGCAGGCCCTAGCATCTGAGATGGCCACAGCCAATCCATTCCCATCTCTTCATCCTTACTGTCTGCATCTTCCACATTAAGAGACACAGACTGAGACCTAGCCACTGGTCGGGATCTCTGGGAGGCCGTGGGTGTAGACTGTGGATCCAGTTGTGATGGCACATGAACTGCTTCTGACAGGGGCAGCAGATGATTGCGATGCCAGGTCTTCAGGGGGCCTGTGCTTCTCTCTGGCTGGATATTATACATTGGGAGACAACATAGGGCTGTGACTTCCAGCGGTCAGTCAACTTGTGCTTTCTGGGGGCACACAGGTTTTATCAACAGAACTCTGTCAACAGGCTGTAGGTCCTGCACCTATACCCCAAAGTTTCTTTTGTTTCTCTGTCCTCAGGGATCTGAGGTGGCTTGAGCCTTATCATAGGCGGTCTTCAGACTTCTCTGCAGTCGGATCCACGTACCCCCTGGGGGAAGTTGCTGAGGTATGGTCAAGGACTTTGCCAAAGGCAGCTGGGCCTCCCGTCTGAACATCAACCTATAGGGAGAGTATCCTGTGGCATCATTTGAGGTGCTGTTATAAGCATGAACGATAGTCAATATATGCTTGCTCCAGTGTTGTTTTTGTTCTGAGGTTAGAGTCCCGAGCATATCCAGGAGGGCTCAGTTAAATTTCTCTGTCTGAAGATCTCATTGAGGATGGTAAGGGGTGGTTCTAGACATCTTGATGCCTAACAGGTTTAAAAGTCTCTTGATTAGGCTGCTCTCAAAGTCTTTCCCTTGATCACAGTGGATACATTGGGGCAGGCCATAGTGCACAAAAAACCTCTCCGCTAAGATCTTGGCCAACCGTGAATGCCTGTTGGTTCTTCGTGGGAAATGCCTGGGCATACCAAGTGAAGTGGTCAGTCACTACCAGGATATTTCCCTGTCCACTCAGATCAGGCTCCAAGCACAGAAAGTCAATACACACCAGATGGAGAGTGGGGAGGGGCAGCTCGGTGAGGCAGAGTCTTCCTTTGGATACACCTGATGCAGAAGTGGCAATAACCTATGACTTCAGCCTGCATGCAGGGCCAGTAAAACCGTTCCTTCACCAGGTGGAAAGTTCTCTCGGGTCCTAGGTGGCCATGGTTGTCGTATAGGGCAGCTAATACTGTCTCCCTATGTTTTTCCGGTAGAAATAACTGCCATTTTTCTTTGGGATCATCAGAAGGGCCCCTTCAGTAGACCACCCCCTGGTGCAGCTGCAACCAATCCCACTCTTTGTGCATCAGACTGGCTTCCTACCGAGACTCAATGAGAAGCAAATCAGGGTGTTGGCTCTCCAAGGCCTTCAATGCAAAGCTACAGAGAGGGTCTTTGAACTGGTCCCTTCACAAGTCTTTGTTAGATAGCTTGGGCAAATCTTCATCCCGGACTTCAGATAATGTTGCGATAACATCTGGGGACACCAGCAGCTGACACTCCAAAGTCTTCAGCCCTGGATCTGCCTCCAGCTTGGTATTCTGCTCCTTGACACAAGGCTCGTACCCCCTCAGGTGTCAGTTCAGCCCATTCTTCTGGAGGGTCTCTGGAACAATGGGGCCTTCTTGATAAAGCATCCGCATCTTTGTTCCCGACCCCTGGTCGATACTTCAGGCTAAAAGTAAACCCCGATAAGGCAACCAACCATCTGTGACTTGTGGCGTCCAACTTAGCGGTAGTGAGAACGTAGGTGAGAGGATTATTGTCTGTTTTGATCATGAATTCTGCTTCATACAGGTAATCCGTCAACTTATCCACCACTGCCCTCTTCAAAGCCAAAAATTTGAGCTTGTGCGTTGGGTAGTACTTCTCGGTGGGTGCCAAGCTGCAACTCACATAAGCAACAGGCTGTTGGTACCCATCATGCTCTTGATGCAGCACCCTGCCTAACCCTTCTCGGCTGGCATCAAAGTGTTGTTCATATGGCTTAGTTGAATCTGCACAGGCCAGGACTGAAGTGGTTGTTAGGCTCCACTTCAGCTGCCTAAAGACCACTTCAGACTGGGCAGTCCACTGTGCTTGAATGGACTCTCTGGGTTTTCTGGGCCCTCCAGCTGGTCTGACAGGCTTAGTCGGATGTGGGTCGTTATCTTCCTCTTTGCTTTTCAGCAGCTCATTGAGTGGGCGAGCTATCTAAGTGAATCCCTCAACAAATCTTCTGTAATAGGAGCAGAATCCCAGAAATTACCTAGGCTCGATCACGTTTGTAGGCCTCGGCCAGGAGATGACAGCTTCCAGCTTCTGGGGGTCGGTGGCCACTCCTTCTGCAGACACAATGTGGCCAAGATAGTTGACTGAAAGTTGATAGAATTTGCACTTCTCCAGAGACAGCTTCAACCCCTCATCATGGAGTCTCTTCAAAACCTTCTCCAGATGCTCTTCATGCTCCTCCAGAGTCTTGCCAAAGATGATGATGTCATCTAGGTACACCAGTACCTCGATCAGGTTCACATCACCCACTGTCTTCTCCATTAGCCTTTGGAAGGTGGCTGGGGTGCCAGCCAGGCCCTGAGGCATGCAATCGAATTCAAAGAACCCCACTGGGGTAATGAAAGCTGTCTTTTCCCAATCTTCAGGGTGCATGGAGATTTGGTAGTACCCACTGTTCAAATCCAGCACGCTGAAACATTTCCCTCCTGACAGGCTCTGCAAGGCATCTTCTATCCTTAGGGTGGTATATTGGTCAGGAATAGTCCTTCGGTTCAGCGTCCGGTAATTGAAGCATGACCTCAGTGACCTATTCTTATTCCGCACCACCACTATCGTGTAAGAATATGGACTCCAGGACTCTCTGATAATACCTTCTCTCTTCAGCTCTGCCAGTTGTTCACACAGATCTTCCAAGTCCCCTAAAGGAATCCATTTGAATCGTTCTCTGAATGGCTTATCCTCCTGGAGACAGATCTGGTTTGTGGAGCTCTTTGCACACCCCACATCAAACTCACTCTTGGAGAACACAACCTGCCATCTCAGGAGTTAAGTCTTAGCCCTTTCCTTCCATTCAGGTGAGAGTGAGGTATTCTTTGGGTAGAAATCCTCAACATGGGCTCCATCCTTCACCCCCCCCCCCACCAAATCAGATGGTGAGACTGGAGTGGCCGGGTTAACCTGTCCCAGCAACATCCGAGCCGGCATCTTCACAGGGGAGGCTGTGATTTTGCGAACACTGACTGGAATCTTCCCATGACTTCTCTGCAACGCCTTAGTCAAAACTACTTCAGGATTATCTCCACTCCCACATCTTCTCCCTGGCCATCCGCTTCAAGGACAATGAAAGGGCTGGCTGCTTCCAACTTAACTTGACAGATGCTTTTAGACAGACTAACTCACCAGGCTGTGACACTTTTTCACATCGGTCTAGGCTCCAGATCCTCTCCACTCCTTTACCTTGGACCTTCTGTTCTTGCACCAACCACTGATAGGCTTGTCTCAGCATGGGGTGTACACTCTTAGTCGGGGTACCAGGTATTGGTCCCTATGATCAGGAAACTCTTGCTGGCCCCAGATGAGCAGAAGACAGATCACTGCCAGAGTGTCAAAAGTCTCTGCTTTTCCAGCTACAGAGGGGTCAAAAGGTCAGCTTGACTGGTAGATAGCCATTGTAGGGGACGTTCTGAGTCCCAATGTCCCATATTTCTAACTCTTCCTACTTCTGCAATGGCAGGTGCTTAAGATGCCTGTTGTAGAAGTCCCTGTAGAGAAGGGTCACTTGAGATGCAGTATCCAGGAGGGCTTTAGTGTAAATTCCCTCCACTTGAATGGAGACAACTGCTTTCTTGCTAGAGTTCTTATCCGGCTTAAGTTCCAATTGAACTCCTACCATGGTCTTATTGCGTTGTTGCTTTTGGAGCTGGCTACTGTAGATGGGCACCCGGTTGGCTCCTTCACCGGGGCCCTCTGGAGTTTCCCGCCAGTTTCAGGCACTGGGCTTCAAGCTCTCCTTGACTAGGACACACCCGTTGGTAATGGCCCAATCTTCCACAGTGGCAGTAGGGGAAGCCGGAGGCACACTAGGCTCTGTGACACTCTCGTCAGACATCTTGGTGATTTTGCTGCCAGTAGGTTTATCATCTCCATCATCTGTATCATCTTTAGGGTGACTATCTCGGAATTGGACTCCATTTCCCCCACTGATGCAACGTCAGCCAGATGTGCCAATGCTGGACACACGGCAACTCGCTTGTCATCACACATGGCCTCCTCCTCCCTCACCACTTTGATAAGCTTGGGATATTTTAGTTTTACAAAAAACCCACAGAGATCTTCAGCTAAATCCAAACTGGATCAGAACGTAAGGCCCCCTTGAGGATTTTCTGTATCCTGGCATGGTCTATGGCAGAAGGCACCATTAATTTTTTAGCACAATTTGGTACAGCATCTTGTTTAACCGCCGGATGTATTCAGATAGACATTCACCTTGGCGTTGGAGAGCATGCTCGAATTCATAGATCAGGTCAGTTGCTTTCTTTGTCGGCCCAAACTCCTGTTGGAGCATAGCCAGGTAATGGTAAGCTGTACAGGTCAAGTTCCCGAGAACCTCTGCAGCAGCCAGTCCACCACCTTCTCTGCATGCTGTGACTGGATAGCACAGGCCACATCACTAAACAGAGAAGATAGCGCCCTGCCTGAGGGCGGACCACGTCCACCTTTGCCTGTGGACACATACGCTTTTGGCCAACTCACAGTAGCATGAGAATGTCTGCCTCTCCTAGTTGGCCTCCCAAACATGATGGGGAGGGATGATTACTGAAATGCAATAGAGATGGGGAAATGTACTATTGGATGCACTTTAACCACTTGCCGACCGCCGATCGGCATTTGACAGCGGCAAAGTGGCTCTGTAAGGCGAATCGCCGTCATCTGACGGCGGCCGCCTGATCGCGCACTGTGTCCGGGGGGGGCCAGGGAGCGGATGCGGCGGAGTCGATCTCCGCTGGCCATCCGCGATGCCCCCCCCGGAGTGAAGGAACGGAGGTCCGTGTATATAAACACGGACCTCCGTTCTGTGAAGGGGGAAGGGCTGTGATCACAGCCTTCCTGTACATGGAGGCTGTGACAACTTCCCTTCCCCAGCTAGGGCAGTCCCCCCACAGTTAGAACACGCCCAGGGAACATAGTTAACCCTTAGAGCGCCCCCTGCAGGTTAACCCCTTCACTGCCAATGGCATTTACACAGTAATCAGTGCATTTTTATAGCACTGATCGCTGTATAAATGCCAATGGTCCCAAAAAAGTGTCAAAATGTTCCGACATGTCCACTGAAATATCGCAGTACCGCTAAAAATCGCAGATCGCCGCCATTAACCACTTCAGCCCCGGAAGGATTTCCAGCTTTAGGACCGGAGCCCTTTTTGCAATTTGGCACTTCGCCGCTTCAAATGGTAATTGCGCGGTCATGCAATGCAGTCGCTAAAAATCGCCATGACGCTATAAAGTCACCTGTACAGCCTTGTAAAACTGTGAAAAAACCCTGGTAACCGTAAATATGTCGCTAGTCACGATATTTTTACGTGACTAATGACACATTTACGGTAACCGTCACTTCCCCAATTGGACGTCCCCCGCGAGATTCCCAATTGATACAAGGGACCCGCACAAGATTGACACCCCCCTGACGGGATCGACCCCTTCCCTTCAACAGTGTCGGAGGTACATGTCCTTCCGACACTAGTGTCGGGAAGGGGGAAGTGTCTTGCCTCCAGGCACAAATATATGTGCC
>BLSH010149212.1:342339-354104 GCA_018402905.1 Glandirana rugosa
ACGACGTGTTACGTGAGATCCGGGACTAACCGACTTCGTTACTTCCGAAATCGGTTAGTCTTGTGTCTCGTGACAGTCTCGGTACTAACCTCTCCAATCATGGCTCTGACAGTGCTCTGTGTTCTGATTGGCTAAAGCCTTCATTGCTTCAGCCAATCAGGGCCTAGAGTGCATTGTGCAGCACTCAGTCCATTGTGGGGTGTCGGCGGGCCGAACAAATGGTCAAACGCCTTGCCAATTTGGGTGAACAGCCAATGTTTAGGCCGAACTTTTGCTTGGCTCTAACTGTTCGCCCAACACTAGTGATGGGCTCTATGACAGATCCACTGATGGGCTGTGTGACAGATCTACTGAAGACTATATGACAGATCCACTGATCTGACAGGTTCTCTTTATTCGTGGGGGGGGGGGGGGTGGACAGTAATGTGTGTGTAGAAATCACGGAAGCAGGTCACACACAGATCTTAGGTTCTCCTCTTCACTCAATCGGTGTGTGAGGAGAAGAAAGCCAGGGACAGCGAGTGTCCACTGTATGTTTACAGTTGTGACCGGCTGTGATTGGGTTGGCTGGGGGGACACAGCTCATCGCCAAATCGCTGCACGCACTAGTATATGACGCCCAATCAGGATATCTTAACCACCACCCTGGCTATGATTTTGCTATTGGCCGGGGCGGGAACTGGTTAAAAGACTATCTTCAGCCGGTTTGCAAAACAATAATAGTCAGCAGCTACAAATACGTAACTGCTGACTTTTAATAAAAAGACACTGTCCAAGCATCCAGTGTCATCTTCACCCTGGCTGGTTCTTCTCTGGTCTTCAGGTCCCCGGTGCTGGCAATGTTTAATGTGGGAAGCCAGCAGTGGAGTGGCCTAGACGGCTACCTGCCAAAACTAGGTGCCTGCCCCCCCCCCCAAAAAAAAAAATAATGTACCAAAAACATTGGGAGGGGAAGAGGACATAAGACAATGTTCCACTGAGTAACTTCTGCTAGCAATTCAAAGCAATCAGTGACTGAGCTGTTTAAGCCGCCCAAAAGACAATGCAGATCAAAGTTCTATATCATTCACTGCAACCACCTAACAATCCTAACAGCCTCTAACATGGCAGGAGTGTACTTCCTCATACTTTTGCTGCATTACTTCCTCTTTCTATTTTGGGGGCTGTGAGAAACTAAATACCGACATTGTTTTTTTTATAAATCAAGTTTCATATATGCAAGAGATATATGTATCATGTTGAAAATCCCTCTCCTGCATCACAAGCAGGGATTCTCAGATCACCAGATTATTGACATCAGGGTGCAAGGTGCATGGCCTTAAACCAACAATACCTGCATAAAAACGTAAAGCTCTGCACATGCTGTATCAATCTTCAGGCTTCACTTTCAGTTTTGACTGAAGCATTTAATTTGTCCATCCACGTTTGTGAACAATAATACCACCATGAAGTTTATTCTCATGGCAAAATGAGGTTGGTTGGATGGAAGTACACCAAATATTGCTAAATATTCTTAAGAACAATCCCTTAGATAAAGCGGGAAAGCATAGTATTGGTCCATGTATGTAAGGTTCCAAGCAACATATACAATATATCAGTATGTATTTTAAGGTAAATGTTTGGAAGCCCCAATGTGGTCACAACATAGGACATTGTGGTTTATTTGCACCAGTTAAAAATGTCTTCTGGTTGTTTGCTATGGGCTACTGCAATTTTAATATATGCCCCACAGCTTTTCCTAGACTGGCATTTTTGATTTTTCAGAAGGCAGTAAACAGGAAGGGGGAGGGGGGGGCGCTTGAACGAATGTTGGATCAATTTTTGCCAGAGTGGTGCAAATTTTTAATTGTGGAACCTTATGTGTCTCTTCTGCAATCCAGATATCTTTTCTTCTTCCTCACAAAGTTTGAACACTACTACACATGCACAGCTTAATGTACAATCTTGACATCTGCTCAGTGAGAGTGAGTGAGAGAGAAGGACATCATTGTAGAGAAAAGAGAGCGAGAGAGAGAGAGAGAGAGCAGTATTGTACAGGGAAGAGAGTGAGCAGTATTGTACAGAGAAGAGAGAGAGAGTGCAGTATTGTACAGAGAAGAGAGAGCAGTATTGTACATAGAAGAGAGAGAGTGCAGTATTGTACATAGAAGAGAGAGAGTGCAGTATTCTACAGAGAAGAGAGAGTGTGCAGTATTGAACAAAGAAGAGAGAGAGTGTCAGGGTCGGATTAACATAGGGGCTGTTGGAGCTGTAGCTCCAGGCCCCTACCTCAAGATAGGGCCATGCCAGTGAGTCATTAATGCTGTTTATGTTATGTAAATCGTGGCCGACGGGCACTATTGTTATGTAAATCGTTGGAAGGCGGAAGACGATATTGTTATGTAAATCACTGGAGGTCGGCAGGCGCTATTATTATGTAAATTGAGGGCGGCCGGCAGGCGCTATTGTTATGTAAATCACTGGAGGTCGGCAGGCGCTATTATTATGTAAATTGAGGGCTGCCGGCAGGCGCTATTGTTATGTAAATCATGGGAGGGCTGCAGGTGCTATTGTTATGTAATTGAGGGTGGCTGGCATGCGCTTTTGTTATGTAAATCCCTGTGCCTGCATGGGTTTCCTCCGGGTACTCCGGTTTCCTCCCACACTCCAAAGACATGCTGATAGGGAAATTAGATCCTGTCTGAATGTGAGTTAGGGACCTTAGAATGTAAGCTCCTTGAGGGTAGGGACTGATATGAATGTAAATATATGCGTAAATTGGCAGCGCTATATAAGTACCTGAAATAAATAAATAATGTAAATTGGGGGCGGCAGGCGCTATTGTTATGTAAATCGTGGAAGGCAGTTGAGTCCCACACAGCGTAGTGTAGCACAACATAGAGGCTGACTCTTGTTCCTTCCCCACAGCTTTCAAAAAATGCCCATTTCCTCCTAACTCCCTCCCTACAGTGACAGACCCACTTGCTGGGCACTCATGCTTATCTTTGCTGGTGGAGGGAGTGTGGGAATTGATTGGCAGAGGGTACCATCTGTCAATGACACTAGCTCCGCCCCCTGTATCTCTGCAGTGCTTGTAGGGGAAAACGATCGGCACAAGCAAAGGGGCCCCCTTAGGAGTGATTGGAGAGGGTGCAGTGCCCTGTCTACTTCTCATGCAATCAACAGATCTATCTGATCTATGAACAAGAGCATTCTACAGTACATGATGGTGAGCCATAAATGCAGATTTTTGCTACTTTCAAACATTGTAAATGATGTGTATTGTGCAAACATCTTTTAGCTGAAAAGTTGACAGGAGCAAGAATGAATGATCACCACAGTAAAAAGTGAAAGAAAATAAAAATCATGACATTTGAACATCTTCCAGCAATTTTTGCTCAGTTTTATGTACACGGGATTTTAGTGCACATCATTTTACCATACACTACTCATTATTTGGGTTTGTAGTATTTTTAAGTCAAAACTAGCGCTACACATTGGTACCAATCACTGACTCTGTTCATTCATAACTGAAGCATAGTAAACTGTTTTTACTATACTTCCGTTTCTGAATGAATGGGTACAAAACTATTCCTGGCCATTCATTCTGTGCAGCGGAGGCTACACAGATGGAGATTGGGGGCTGAGGTTTGTTTAGACCCCTGATATTTCATCAAAGCCTCCCAACAGGGCTCCTAAAAAAAATGTAAAACACAATAAAAAATACAATTGTAAAAAAAAAAAATTAAATGTTAAAAAAATAATAACATGAAAATAACAAACATTACAAACTACTGACACCAGTGAGGGAACTATTAGGATTGCAAAGGTCACACTTGCGACTGGGCCCTGGCATTTCACCACCGCGGGGAGGCCCGAATATGGCGAAAGGGGGCCCGCTGCAGAACTTGTGAAAGGGTCCAGCTGCGGGACCATAGTAAAGGGCCCCAGGATCAATGGGAAGAGGAAGGGCCCTGGCCAGGGGGGCCCTTCATAATTCCTTGTACCGGGGCCCTGAAGGTTCTAGTTACGCCTCTGGACAAAGTTCCTTCTTCTCAATTAATTGATTATCTTTATAGAGAGTGTAAGGTAGGCCAGACAGTACTCTTTTCTTTTTTTCATTCAACCAGCGTGTTAGTGTGCTTTAGTAGGGCAGTATCAGTGGAGTGTAGCAAGCGAAAGCCAGACTGTAAGGGGTCAAGAAGGTTGTTGTCAGTGAGGTAGGAGCTAAGACGTTTGTAGACCAAGCGTTCTAAAAGTTTTGATGCAAACGGGAGCAAGGAGATGGGTCTTAAGTTGTTCAGGCTGGTGGGATTCAGTGAGGGATTTTTAAGTATGGGGGTGATCAGGGCATGTTTTAGAGGGGAGGGGAAGGTGCCAGTAGAGAGGGAGAGATTGAAGATGTGAGTGAGGGAACATAAGATAGAAGAAGAGGGTAACCGTAGTATATGTGAGGGAACGGGATCCATGGGACAAGTGGTAAGGCAGGCTTCTCAGAAAATTTTAGAGACCTCTTCAGTAGTAGAAAGGTCAAAAGAGGAGAGTGTTGAGAGTGAAATTGTATAGGGTATGTTACGTGGGTTAGATTTCTGGGCAGTGGAGATGTCCCCACAAATTGCAATCTTGTTTTTGAAGTGGGTTGCAATCTTGTGAGTAGTGAGCGAGTTACTGGGTGGAGGTGGTGGTGGAGAAAGTAAAGAGTTAACAGTAGCGAAGAGATGACGAGTACTGGAGGACAGAGTATTAATGAGGTTGACAAAGTAGGTTTGTTTGGTAGCATGGAGGGCGGAAGTGTACTTTAAAAAGGCAGATTTATATTGGGTGAACGCATGCTGGGATTTGGTTTTACACCACACTCGCTCCAGTGCATGGCTATGTCTCTTAAGGTTTCTGGTGTTGTCGGTCTGCCAAGGTTGTAATGGTCGGGGCCTGACATTTTGTGAAGTGAGAGGAACAAGAGAATCCAATGAGGATGAAAGTGAACTGTTGTAGATAGAGGTGGCCAGGTTAGGGCAAGATAGGGCTGAGATTTTGTCATGGAGGTGGTCAGTTGCAGAGTAGAAAAGAGAAAGAATAAAGTGGCAAAGGTTTCTGCGGGTAATTGTTTTCTGCTTGGTGGGACAGGTGGTTTGAGACAAGCACAATGTGAAAGTGATGAGATTGTTTTCAGCGAGAGGAAAGGGGGTGTTGGTGAGGTTGTAGGGGGTGCAAAGATGGGAGAAGACAAGGTATCCAAAAACAGGTTGTGGCCGCTCCAGGTGAGAGCTTTGATTGCCTCACTCGTATGGTGCAAGTCTGGTCTGTGAACAGCAAGGCAGATCAAATCCAATAAAGAGTGTAGACGGTACTCCTGGTGTGAGGCTTGAAATCCACTTTATTGCAAATGATGGTGCAAAAGTAAAATACATGCCAACACACTCTCTATTGGATTTGATGGGTTTCTACACTCTCTATTGGATTTGATGGGAGAAGACAAGGTCAAGGGTATTACCATCAGAGTGAGTGGGGGACTGTGTCCATTGTGTAAGGTCAAAGGATGAGGTTAAGTTGAAAAGTTGGGATGCAGCTTGGCTGTTAACATTGGTGGGGATGTTGAAATCACCAAGGATAATAATGAGTAATGTGGAGGAGAGAAAATATGGTAGCCAGGCAGAGAAGTCATCAAGGAAGCGTGACACTGGTCCAGGAGGCTGATCACTGCAATCCTTAGAGAAATGGGAGAAAACAGACGAACACAATGTGTCTCAAAAGAAGAGAAGGATAGAGAGGGAGGGGTAGTCAGGGGGATAGAAGCAAACCAACTCCACCTCCTTTGGGTCTGGGTGAGTGAGTCCAGTGGAGGCCTCCATCAGAGAGAGCTGCATGCAAGGCAGAATCTGACTCTTGAAGCCATGTTTCTGCGATTGCAAGAAGGTTAAGGGAGTGGGAGACAAAAAGGTAATGGGCAGAAGTGAGTTTATTGCAGACAGAGCGGGCATTCCAGAGGGCACATGAGAAGGTGGGGGTGGTTGTTGGGAGCAGGGGGATCAAGATAAGATTGAGAAGATTGGGGCTGATGCTGGAGGAGGGAGGGAGCTGGGTGTGGGGGTGAGATGCTGAAGGACCAGGATCAGAGGAGATATCCCCAGAGGTTAGCAGAAGAAGGAGGGCGAGGAAAGTAAGATGGGATTGAGATGTGTATGAGTAGACATACTTTCCTGTCCTATTTTTTTCTGTTGTCAAGCTCTACAGCTGCCTATGTGCAAGTTTACAGCAGTTTCCACCATCTTTAAAACTCAACACAAAGCAGATCAAGGTAACTTAAAACCAACAGTTTATATATTGAACCTGTAGACAGATAATGACATAAAGGACAGGGAAAAGGAAGGATACCACCCATATTGTGGGGCTGGGAGGGCTAAAAGGTATAGGCATGCCACATCCTTAAATGATAATGAACAAAATTGAAGAATAGAAGGAAATGGACTTTATAGGCATGTTGTATAAAAAATATATATACTTTATTTGTTACAGAGTGGCTTAAAAGCCCAAAACCAAGCACAAACACATAATGTTAAAAATATCGCAATGAAAACATGCAATCATGAAATACTAGAAAAAGCTGATCTCCTCTAGTCCTGGTCACTAGGTAGGTAGACCAGAAGAAGGGAGATGAACGCAGAGTTGATAAACAACTACTGGGTAACAAAGTGGTGGTGTGAAACCTTGATTGATTCAGATGATTATACCGATGTACAATACACAAACTGTATACAAAACAAAAACAGGGCTCAGACCACCCGCAGGACGAGAAGTAGGTAAATGAGATAGGGCTCAACTAGTTTCGAGCTGGAGAATGTGTGCTATGTCTGGAGCCAATGGTAGCAATCTAATGGAGATAAACATATGCATGTCAAGAAAAGAAAAAATGAGAATTTTAAAAGAACATATATTTAAGAAAATGCATTGTAACAAATATTTGTAAAGTGAAATAAAATCACTTACATGGTACAAGTAGGTAGTATGTAAGCAGCAGCACATGACCCTATGGTGCCTAAATGGTCCCCCAAGTTGGTAAAAAAGATGGAGCTCTGGGGCAGAAATCCCCGTATGCACCAAGGCCAGGAGAAGGGCTACGCATGGGAGGTATGGGGGGCCTGCACACAATAAAATTGAGTAATAAGGCAAAATGACTAGAAATCAATATATGAATACACATTGGATGAAAGTTTGTATCTCTATGAAAGAGTACAGGCTAAACCGTATGTAGCCCGAGGGATACATAAAGAGGGGAATGCATATAATTATACCTTAAGGTGTTTATTATATATTCTATAGGGCCACAGAAGACTGCATACAATAGGCCAAAATAGGTGAACTGGGGTGGTGGGGATATAAAAAAAGACCCCTCAAAACGATCTATTAAGTTAAGAAAGCATACATAGGACTATGAGAAAAGTAGGTAAACAGGCAATATAGGGAACAAGTTACCTGAATGGTACACCAGAATGAAAAAAATCCGAATTTGGGGCTGGTAATGATGATCGTGGGTGTGTAAAACAGATTCTCATTGAGCAGTAAGTAGTATAATCTCACTATAGGGCGAGGATAAACAAGATTTGGTGTCCTCCTATTAGCTGATTTTCAATGGGAATGGATATACCACCAAGGAAAATCTTCTGAATTATATAAAACAGAATAAAGTGCAATGAGTTTACCCATAATGGGTGGGGAGGATAAATTAGTCTCTAATAGAGACACTTGCTGATAGTAGGTACCAAGCTTACCTATGAGTCTGATATCCATCTGATAAACGATTCACTCAGCCCCAAATGGGGTGCGTACTGCTGCCTGAGAAGCATGCGCGTCCCGTTGCTGCACTGAGTACGGCAGATCTGCCACACATCAATGAGGGAGACAGCGCGGCCCTGTGGAGGGAGCATGGAGGGCCTCCAAAGGGCTCCCTCTGGTGGATCCCTCCCACGCCGCAGTGTCAGATTCCCCAGGGCAGGAGGGGGAAGGGACTGCCCAAAAGGGCGGCACTTACGGCACTTTCAGCCGCATACCTCACCCAGAAGCGCTCGCCCCTCAGGCCCAGGCACAGAGGATAGCGCCCCTAGTGTCCATACAGGGGAAATAGACACATAAGGCAATGTGCTGCTGCAAATAAAACAATAAAATAGAAAAATGAAAACCCATATCAAATACTGAGAATCCATGAAGGAACCCAGAAGACAAACTATTGATACATACATTTTAATGGTGAGCGTCTACACACTAAAAAGACAGAGTGTGTGTTTCTGCATAATACATGAACCATAGCTGGAAACATTTGAAAATCCCTCAAAAAGCCTTTTAATTGGGAAAGGGGAGGCATTAGAAGACGAATAAACTGTTAAATGACGTGTAAATACTATTGTCAGGAGGAAACACTAAGGGTGATTGGGTCACCAAAACATTTTGCCTATCCCAATCTCCACATGAAGGTTCCATTACAAACGGGGAGCACATGGAAACATATAATAGGGGGTGAAGGGTTTGTAGGTAAGAACTTCATTGAGGCCTGGAGCCTTGATGGCGTCCAGGCGCTCAATCCACAGTGTCTCTTTTTGAAGGATAATCTTGTCCCAGGGGTCTCCCCTTGGTTTAACAGGAACTGTTTCAAGTACCAAAAATTTGACAACACGTGTGTCAAAGCTATGGTAGAGGTCTAAGTGGCGACTAACTGGTGTAACCATTTTTCCATTTCCTGAATAGTAGATGTGGTCTCCTATCCGTTGGCGCAGTTGGCGTATCGTCTTGCCAACGTAGAATGCTCCACTAATACAGATCATGAGGTAACCTAACCCCTGGGTGTTGCAGTTGGCCGAGAACCTGGGACGAAAAATGTTGCCGTTGGGTAATATGGAACTCCATGATCCAGGGGCATATATCACATGTGCCACATTTGGAGATACCCCAATTCGGAGTCTCGCTGTAACATGTGGGATTGTAATGACTATGCGTGAGTTGATCTCTCAAGGAGATGTTCCTCCGGTAAACAATTTCTAGATTATGTCTGACATGTTTAGTTAGAATCGGGTCTTCCGTTAGGAGGGGCCAATGCCAATCAAGGAGTTGGCGTAGCTGAAAATGTTGAGAGGAAAATTTGGTAATAAACTTAACAGTGGATATAGGGACCTCGAATGTTTCAAATGATTGGTCTGGAATACCATTTGAATACCAGTTGATGTCTATCCTGTGAAAGTGCCCTATGGAAGACCTTTTTTAACAAGGATTTGCTGTAACCACGGTTGGCGAGTCTCTCCCGCAAGGAGGCGTCTTGGGACAAAAAGTCTTCCAACTTAGTACAGTTCCGCCGTATCCGGAGGTATTGCGCATATGGTATGCTTCGTTTGAGGTGTACAGGGTGTGTGCTAAGGGCATGTAAGATTGTATTACCAGCCGTATTTTGAACCTGTATATTTATATGGTGGGTACAGGGGCAGGATGCCTCCAAAAGACCATCATTGAGAATAAAAAGTGTTTAAAAAGTGTTGTTGGAAAATTCCTTGCATGTATAGCCTTCATAAAATACTGGAAAAGTAACTCAGTTTATCTTTTTTCTGCAGGCTGTGCAGCTACTCATTGCTTTCATAAGTATTATGCTGGGATCAATCATGCTTCGACTGGACAATGGCAGTGAATACATCACATACACAGCAGCCTATGGGTTCAATTTTTGGAGCGTACCATTTGTAAGTACACACTAATGGTGATATTTCTAACTAGCTATGATAACTCCGTACTATTCATGACACAAAAACTGAATAGTAAAATATATTTTATAACAGAATACATACTTCAACCTAGCTGTAGGTGCTTTTAAATGCCCTAGTTTTCAGGCTTGGGGCCCATGTAAGTCAAGGAGGTCAAGTTTAGGTTTGGCGATTTTATACTTAACTTCATTGGTCCAGTTTGGAGCAATGAAATTATGTATATGCCATACCTGTGGGATGTATAAGCTAGAAATCACTGTAGTGGGTGCCACTAGCTTCCAAGGTCCCATACCAAGCTTCTGCCCTGCTGCATCGTGAACACAAGAGGTCACTCGCTCATTACAGGCACTATTCAGGGAACTCCTCATTTTCTCAATTAATGCAAAGCATTCTCTGACTGGATGGAGTGGAGAGGCGGTTCAGTGATGCCACAATTTCCACCTTGCCCATTAAAAGAACACTTTACATTCATTTAGAATTATAAAGTGTTTGTCTGAATGGCACCTGTGTCAAGCGAAGGGCTTCCTGTGTTGATTAACCACTTCCCGGCCGGAGTATTAACATGTGACATCCAGGCGGGTGGTTCATTATCCTAACTGGACGTCTATTGACGTCCTCAGGATAATCCACGCCCGCACACACGCGGGGGCGCGCATCGCGCCAATCGGTGGTGCCGTGGGTCAGTCTGACCCACCACATTACCGACCGAGGTAAAAGGCTTCCATCCGAAGCCTTTTACCATGTAATCAGCCGTGACCAATCACGGCTGATCACAGTGTAAATAGGAAGAGACGTTTATCGGCTGCTCAGGTCCAATCGGCTGCTCTCCTGATGGGGGGGGGGCTGCGCTGAACGTTTATCAGCACAGCCCCCCTCAGGATCACCCCACTGGACCACTAGGGAGCCGACCAGGACCACCAGGGAGCCTCCCCCCGGACACCATGAGAAGGCCGCCCATGACCACCAGGGAGCCCCCAATAGACCACCAGGTAAGGGCAATACAGTGCACTATAGGGATGGCACTGTGCCCATATATGATGCCTGCCAGTGCCGTGCCTAACAGTGCTATAAGCACCAGTGCCCACCAGTGCCATCTATCAGTGACCATCTGTGCCACCTATCAGTGCCCACCTGTGCCACCTAAAAGTGCCCACCTGTGCCACCTAAAAGTGTCACCTAGCAGTGCCCAGCAGTGTCACCTATCACTGCCCATCAGTGTTCAGTGCCACCTATGAGTGTCCATCAGTGTCCCATATCAGTGCCACATATCAGTGCCCGTCAGTGTTGCTTATCAGTGCAAAAATATATTATATAGCGCAAAAAATAAAAACCGCAGGGGGGATCAAATACCACCAAAAGAAAGCTCTCTTTGTGGGAACAAAATGATACAAATGTTGTTTGGGTACAACGTTGCAGGACCACGCAATTCTCATTCAAATCGCAACAGCACTGAAAGCTGAAAATTGGTCTGGGCAGGAAGTGTTCTAAGTGCCTGGTATTAAAGTGGTTAAGCAGTAGGACAGGGGCTTGGTGCAGGACTCGGAAGCTAGGCACAATCCCACAGGTATGGCACATGCATACATACATACATTGGTCCAAGCTGGACGTATGTGATTAAGTAAAAATTGCCATACCTCAAATCCATATTTTAATATTTCTCCTCTGTACTGTCCAGCTCAAGGAGCACACATCGTCCAATCACAACCCCCCCTTAGTGTATGCAGGTCGAACCTGGTTACATACATACATACGTACACGGTATGGACACCCTAACACGGATCGAAGGCTCAGGACGTGGTTCGGGGACAGGATGACGAATTGGTGAAATTATGGTCCGTGAATCTTGTGAAGGACGGGTCTGGTTAAAAGTCGAAAGTCACGACAACGCTAAACTTACTCTTAACGCACCAGGACGTTGCAACATGGGTTTGTTGTAAACATAGTAAAACAAGGGTGTTTCTCTCGAAAGAAAACCACCATAAACTAGGGGGGACGCCAAAAATAAAAAACGCGATATATTATATAAAAACGTGACTATTCGTTGTGACT
>BLSH010149212.1:354160-388401 GCA_018402905.1 Glandirana rugosa
GACACGAAGTATTGGTCAGACGAAGATCTAAATCGTTCCTTAGCTCATCACCCCTGAGCACAAATCCTCTTCTCCCCCAAATTCCACTTCCCCAGTACAAATCCTCTCCTTCCTATATCCCCTCTTAGCGCAAATCCTCCCCTCCCTCAAATCGCCCTCCAAGCACGAACCCTCACCCCCTGCAACAATCTTGGTTATCCCTCCCCTTGTCAGCCTATACCCTAGTAATATTCCTCTTCCTTCCTGACCTTACAGACCTCAATCACGCAGGCAGGAATTTAGATTCACCGCAATCTAGAAATGTAATTTGTACTAAAATACAGTGAGGAAAATGTACTAAAACTAGAGCAGAAGCAAGCTAAATCTAGAAGCAGACTGGTTATGAAGCACAGCTGCTCCAGATCCTGTCTGTCCGGTTTAGTAATTTCTCCCCAGTGACTGATTGTTCAGTGATTATACACAGTATAATATGAAGTATTTGCAAATGCATTACATTGTGTAACATCTTAATGTAGAACTAAAGGCAAAGCCTCTCATTCTCCCTAGTACTCCTCAGAGAATGTATGATTCATGTATATTTTTTTAGCCCCTAAATGCATAACTTTACATTTATCAACATTAAACCTCATTTGCTAAATAGTTGACTAATTAAACAGTGCATTGAGGCCGGCTTGGAAATTGGAGACATCTTGTGAGGATTTTATTCCACTGCATAGCTTGGTGTCATCTGCAAACACTGAAATTGTATTTTTAATCCAAAACCCTATATCACTTATAAATATGTTAAAAAGTAAGGGTCCCAACACTGAATCTTGGGGTACACATACCTCTCAACAGTCCCGAATTCTGCGAGACAACCCCAGATTCTGACATATGTCCCGCAGTCCCACTCAACTAAGCATTGTCCCGCATCAGCTCCACTGCCACTCACCAGACACAAAGCAGGAGAAATGACAACTGTTTGTTTCTCTCCATTATTCTTTGACATAATTTACCATGTGTTGCCCATTCAGTATCATACTCTTCTGTTTTTTTTTTTTTACAAATTTCCATTTTTTTGCCTCCCGCTGGTAATCCCTCCAGGATTATACCTAATTACGCTCCTTCCAGCTCCCTGATCTCCCACATTAATGAATAGCCCCAATCCAGCCATGCAATATGACCCCGAGTCCACATCTGTGTGTCAGCATCCCAACCCCCCCATGTTTTTTAATATTTTGGGTGCCAGCATCCATTCCCCTACATGCTGGTTCCCTGCTATGTGACAGGTTTGGGATCTCTCTGCTCCCTCTGCACCTACACACTTCTCCCTGGCAATCTCCCCCCTCCTCTCCCATCCAGTCCATCTATTCTCCTTTAGTCTTCTCTCCTCCCCACCATCCCGGTCCATTATCTGCTTTCCTTCTCTCTTTCCTCACCACTGACAGCCCTACTACTCCTTTCTCTGCCATTAGTTACCTTGTTTCCAGCTCTCCTCCCCCGCCAGCAGCAGCTTCGATCCTAATCTCTTCTGCCCAGTCATCAGCAAGTCCCATCCTGACATACCAGACTCCTCTTTTCTCTTCACTAGATGTCCGTTCTCTTTCCTCACCAGCAGGCACTCCGGCTCAGCCACTTACATGCTCTTTTTACCTGACAGTTCGCTGGACTCCTCCATTCCCCAGATACTGTACTTCACCTGATCCACAGCACTATAATCAAGCCCCCAGAATCTCCCTTTTATCTGCCTGCATTCCATCACCAAGCTGTTTGTACCCACAGCCCAGCTGCATGCCCCAGCTGCCTGCCTCTGTAATCGGTACAATGTGGTATCCTGGAGCACCCCTCCCAACACTACTACTACCACCCACTCTGATTTAAAGAGGGGCTCTTGATGTAAGTGGGGGTGCCTGATGTAAGGGGGGAAACTACTAACTTAAGGAGGCAATCTAATGGGAAAAGGGGGCTCCTGTTGGTAAGTAGGGAGCTCCTGACATAAAGGGGTACTCCAGATGTGAAGAGAAGACCTCTGATGTAAGAAAGGACTCGAAATGATATGGAGAATTATAGATGTAAAGGGGGACTACTTGAGTTAAAGAGGGACTCTGAAGAAAAAAAGTAGATATAAAAGGGTCCTTTATTTAAAGGACCATTACTGATGTAAAGGGGACTCCTGATGTTTTAAATAGATGGTTACTGATATAAAGTGGCTCCTGATTTAAAGGGCCATTGCTGATGTGAAGGGCATTTCTGATGTAAAGGGGAAAGGGGTGAGTTAAAGGCAGACTCCTGGTGCTAAAAAGGGAGCTCCTGATGTAAGGGGGGTGCTCCTGGTGTGAAGGGAAGTCTCCAGATATAAGGGGGTGATTCTATGATGTGAAAGGGGGACACCTGATTTAAAAGTTGGCTCTTGATGTAAGGGATTGGTCTCCTGATGTAAATGAGGAACTCTGATGTGAAGGATTGGAGGCTTTGATTTGAAGGAGGGGGCTTCTGATGTGAAAAGGGGGACTCTGATGTGTTCCTCATGTGAACAGGGGATTCTGATGTGAAGGGAGGGACTCCTGATATGAAGGGTGACTCCTAATTTGAAGGGGGACACCTGATTTGAGGGGTCTTCTAATGTGAAGAAAGGGACAAATGGTGTGAAAGAGGGACTCTGATAAAAGGGGTGAATAAGTATACCTCAACCCCTGACTGTATCTGAGTATATACGGAGCAGGGCTTTTTTTTTTATAAGTATAAGATTATGTCAGAGAGCCTCATAGCACAGTAATTATGAAGTATTTTGTGGGTACAAGAATAGCAGACTGTGTACAGTATATACCATATGTAGGCTTAAAATCTATTTAACCATGCTCCTTTAAGCCACCTCGGTATTCATTGTGTTTTAGCCATGCCCATTTTTGCCACAGTGCACAACACATGTCTTCTATTCCCAAGGTGTCCCTCATTCTCAAGTTCCAAAGTTGGGGGGTATGGGTACACCACTAACAACCTTAGACCATTAAGAGTAAGAATCATTAACCACAACTCTGTGAATATGGTCTTTTAGCCAGTTTTCTATCCATTTACAAACTGAATTTTCTAAGCCTGTAGATTTTACCTTACACGTGTGTGGGGAACTGTGTCAAATTCTATTGCAAACTCCAAGTATACCACGTCCACAGTCAGTTATTTGTCTAAGCTTTTGCATATTTCCTCATTAAAGCAAATCAGATTTGATGGACAACTTCAGTCTTTCGTGAATCCA
The DNA here is from genome assembly GCA_018402905.1 of Glandirana rugosa. Lineage (NCBI taxonomy): Eukaryota > Metazoa > Chordata > Amphibia > Anura > Ranidae > Glandirana > Glandirana rugosa. The sequence continues at coordinate 357,393 of BLSH010149212.1, forward strand.
TGCTGACTATTGCCTAACATTTTTTCTAGCAACTCTAGCAAGTTCTTCTAATCACTCCCCAAAAAAATAAAGTTTTGTCTTTAGTAATACTTTCAATTATGCTCTTTTGTAATACATCAATGCAATATACATATACGTTATGTGTAACTATTACTTTATGCTTCTACAGTTCATCATCTCAGGAAGTCTATCAGTCTCAGTGGAAGTCAAACAGAATCCAAGTCGATATTTTGTAAGTCTATCATATGGGAAAGAAAGTGTTGGATTTCAGAGCTGAACTTCAAGCAAATAGCTAAATACAACCTGAAATACATTTATGAAAAATATCTCACCCACTATTGGATTTGAGTTTCTGTTTAGCCAGTCTTGTGACCCCAAAACAAATGCCAGATAGCATAGCCAAACTGCATAGCTCTGACTTATCTTTATTACAGTTAGGTAATATGGCTTAATCACTTACCTGCCAACATGAGGGGATTGGCAGCTACATGACAGATAAGGTTCAATATTTAGAAATGTAAAATGATGTACTTGGGTGTCAAAATAAACACATGAATTACACATTGAGAGGGGTTCCCCTGGGAGAATCAATGATGGAAATGGATCAGGGGGTGTTTGTATATCATAGAATTAGCAATAGCATGCAACTAGAGTTGAGCGAACTCGAACTGTAAAGTTCGGGTCCGTACCAAACTTTGGGGTGTCCGTGACCCAGACCCAAACATTTGAAAAAAAGTTCGGGTTCGGTTCTGGGTTCGGGTATTTTATCCCGCCTGTTGAATAGCTGCAGGGCAGCCAATCAACAAGCGTTTCACTGGTTTGTCCTTAGAAGCCATCACAGCCATGCCTACTAATGGCATGGCTGTGATTGGCCAGTGCATCATGTGACCCAGCCTCTGTATAAGCTGGATGTCACATGCTCTTAGGCTAGTGTAGGGAGAGGATGCTGCCGGCGCTGTGAGGGACAGATTGCAGATATAATAACATCTCATCCTGCATTATAGAACGATCTGATTCTGGACTAGGTAGAGATTACTACTACTACTGCTTTGAGGGACAGATTGCAGATCTCATCCTGCATTACAGAACAATCTGATTCTGGACTAGGTAGAGTTTACTTACTACTCCTGCTTTTAGGGACAGATTGCAGATCTAATAACATCTCATCCTGCATTACAGAACAAACTGATACTGGACTAGGTAGAGTCTACAGCTTTGAGGGACAGATTATTGTTCTAAAATCATCTCCTAGTTCTATAGGGTCATGTTCCTGCTGTTGCTGTAAGGGACAGATTATTGTTCTAAAATGAACTCCTGGTTCTATAGGGAGAGGTTCCTGCTGTTGCTGTAAGGGACAGATTATTGTTCTAAAATCATCTCCTACTCCTAATAGGGTCAGGTTCCTGCTGTTGCTGTAAGAGACATATTATTGTTCTAAAATCATCGCCTACTCCTATAGGGTCAGGTGCCTGCTGTTGCTGTAAGGGACAGATTATTGTTCTAGGCTCCTACTCCACATCCACCTCCTCCTCCCATTTTTATTTTTTTTATTTGATTTTAAGTTATTTTCCCTATCCCCATTTTTTGTAGGGCACTTGTCCTACTCTTACCCCAATTTTACTTCCTTTTGTAGCCCTATAGCACTTTCCAGGACTTTTTTACAGCCATTTTTGTGCCGAAAAGTTTGGGTCCCCATTGACTTCACTGGGGTTCGGGGTCAAGTTTGGGTCAAGTTCGGTACCGAACCCGAACTTTTTTGCAAAGTTCGGCCGAACCCACAGAACCCGAACATCCAGGTGTCCGCTCAACTCTACATGCAACACCAAGCCACAGCTAACAAAGCTGGCAAAATAAGGTCATTCAAAAGGACATACATTACAAGAGAGTGCTCAACCATTAGATACAAAATTAAAAATAAATTAATAGAAAACCTCCATATACATAATTCTATACGTACAGTTGGTCCAGTGGAGAGCAAACTCCTCCTCCCCCCCTGTCCAAATAGAGCATGATCCAATTTGCTCTAGCGGGAGAAATGTATTCCCTCTTGATCCCCCAGGTGGCAATCAAATATTCCCTGGATCAACTACCCCTAGTGTTGTTACCTATAAGGATGCAACAATCGCTCTGACTTTGGAGCACTTTTCGCATCAGAAGTTGGACCCCATTTGGACCCCATTCTGTGCAATACATCCATTCTAATCACTGCGACTTGAGTCTCTCAGACTTAGAAAAAGGTTCCTGCACTACTTTTGGTACAGCTTGCATTGACTTCTGTTAAAGAAGTTGCATGCAAGTCGTGCCGAAGTTGCGCTGGGGTCCGACTTCAAGGTTGGGTGCAGTGTAAACCCGGGCTATGTGGTAATATCCAGTTATATTCTGTGTATTTAAGAATGCATCCAGCCCTTTTCAAAAAATCTACTGGAATGACCAGAACTAGTTCCTGAGGGAGCCTATTCCAGTTTCACAGCTGAGAAGAAGCCTTTCTATATATGGAGATCAAATCTTTTTTCCGGCAGGCGTAAAGGATGTACCCTTGTCTACCATAATGACCTAAAAGTAAATAAGGGTACACCAAGATCACTAAATGGGTCACTGTATATGATAATCTTGTTAACATAGCTCCCTTTTCTCAACTATCCTCATGTATGAGCTCCTCCATGCCTCTTATCAGTTTGATTGCCCTTCTCTGCACTTTGTCCAGTTCTCTAATATCCTTTTTTGTGAATTAGTGCCCAAAACCAAACTGCATATTTCAGATGGGGTCTTACTAATGTTTTGTATAGGGGCTAAATCATGTCTCTCTGGAGTTTTTGCACACTCTGATTTGACGTTCACAAACTATACTATTAAACTGTTGTACCACTGGCCAATTTTTTATGACATTTATTTTTGTAAGAGGAGATTTTCCCATAGCTTTGAGATCCTGCTACTTGCACCAGTCAATTCAGCCCTCTTACCATCTGATAAATAAATCAGGTGCACAGCCAAAACTACCAAAATAAGCTTTTTCTAATTTAGTTTATTTTAATAATCAGATATATGATGCCATAATACAATATTGCTGATGCCATTTGTGAAAATTGTACTGTTCTGTAACAATACACACAGCTTAAAGACATCTCCCAAGCATGCAAATTAAAGGATTGGTGTTTTTTCCATGTCCCCTTCAAAGAAGCATTAAAAGAACCCACTGTGTGGCATTTTCTAAAATACAGTCAGGTCCATAAATATTGAGACATTGACACAATTCTAAACTTTTTGACTCTATACACCAACACAATGGATTTGAAATAAAACAAACAAGATGTGCTTTAACTGCAGACTTTCAGCTTTAATTTGAGGGTATATACATGCAAATCAGGTGAACGGTGTAGGAATTACAACAGTTTGTATATGTGCCTCCCACTTTTTAAGCGACCAAAAGTAATGGGATTTGCAACCAAGTATTAAAAAGGGAAAGTTTGATTTATGATTGTTAATCTGTCCCATTACTTTTGGTCCCTTAAAAAGTGGGAGGCACATATACAAACTGTTGTAATTCCTACACTGTTCACCTGATTTGGATGCAAATACCCTCAAATTAAAGCTGGAAAGTCTGCAGTTAAAGCACATCTAATTCAAACCATGCATAAAAGAATATATAGATATATATACAGCTTTACCCCAGTTGCCTGCATACTTAGATGTGCCTGTTTTAATCAACCATGTGAGTTGCTAAATGTTGTACCTTCATTAAATGTAACCATATTGCTACACTTAGAGGCGCCTCTCTTCTCTTTTATACTCAGTTGTCACATGACGCGATTTGTATATCAAGACATTGCTTGTTTATCAAGTCAAAATTTATGAAATAAATTTTGCTTGTATTGCAAAACATTCTCAAACCAAGTTACTCTCAATCCAAGGTTTTTCATGTTTATGATTTTATGCATGGTTTGAGGGGCTAAAACCAATAAATGTGGTCTCCTTGAAGTTGGAAAACCCCATACTTTCAAAAAGTGATCTATTTTTCTCTGTTGTTAAGAATTTCTTATTTCTCTGCTGACCATATCTACAATTTCCCTTACAGGTGAAATCATTTATGGCCATGAACACTGTCAGTGCAATTGAAGCTATTGGAAGCTTCATCATATATTGTTATGATATTTCTCGGTCTGAGTATTTTGGTGCCGGTGTAAGTACAGCAAGAATCTTAAAGATGTACTTATCTATCAAAGACTGCATTAACTTTTTTATCATAACTTAAGAATTCAATATATCTTGGCAACTCTGCAACTAAAAAATGTTACATGCTAGATCATGAAATAACTCTTTTTTATTTTATATAAATCCATATAAAAAAGATTAATGTAGCAGAAATTTAAAAACAGTTAAAGTCTACCCTGCAAGGTATGTAACTCTAGCTCCCTTCTGATTTTAATTAGTTGGCTCTATAAACTTCAGTGCAATTATGTATTATCTTGTAACTGAAGTGCGTTTAGACTGCAGGTAGCACTACATGCGTTACCACATATGTACCAGAATATACCGTTATCTCAGTACAGTGCTCTCCTATGATATGTGCTTAAAACATAAAATGCATGACAAAACAAACATCAAAATAACAAATTCAATCAATAAAATATTAACTTAAATAACATGCATAATGTCCTTTATAAATTAATGTCATTAATCAATCATTTAGTGCTGTATAGTCCTATATACAGTAGTCTGTGTGGCTCAAAGAATCAGTGCTGATATATAAAGGTGCCAGAGATGTTATCCATATCCTAATTCATGCAAATTGATTGATTAATGTGCAATCCATATATTTCACTTGTGATTGTTCTACCAATTGTAATTAATGTTAGGTCAAATAAAGTTATGTCCCTTTAAACCGTGTATGTGTAAGTTCAAATGTTTCTCCATATCCAATTATCTCAGGAATTCAATTTATCGCCATCATATCATATTTATTTCACCAAAACTCAAATGAAGATAGAATATCATAGCTTAAAACTTTTTCCAATAGTATTTATTAAAAAGTAAATGGTAAACTCACATTGCAAAGTGCATATCTGATGCACTGCAGACAACAAGCCGTTTCCCCTTAAGGGTCCTTGTCTTCAGAAACTCACAAAATGGTGGATCGCAAACTTCTTGTCATGCGGCTTGACATCATGAGCCCTGCTGGGTTAATGACGTCAAACCTTATTTGACCTAACATTCATTTGGGTCAAATACTGGAGGTGAAGGTGTATACTGTATATTTGTCAATGAAGGGAAGAGCAGTACAGTTGGTGGAACAATCATAAGTGAAATATATGGATTGCACATTAATCAATCAATTTGCATGAATTAATTAGTATATGAATAACACATTTGGCACGTTTATATATCAGCACTAATTCTTTGAGCCACACAGACTGCATAGGAGGACTATACAGCACTTAGTGATCTATAAAGAAGGACGTTATGCATGTTATTTAAGTGAATATTTTATTGATGGAATTTGTTATTTTGGTGCTGGTTTGTCACGCATGTTATGTTTTGAGCATGTTTAATCACATATCATGAGACAGCGCTGCACTGAGATAACAGTATATTCTGATTTTAATTAGTACTGCTCAGTGCATATCAATTGTTTAATTTGGTTGATCGCGTATGTATAATCAGGGCTTTTTTTTCAACGGGAACATGGGGGAATGCAGTTCAGGCCCCTCTGGCACTGAATGTATGTAATGACTGGGAGGTGCTGGAGGGCCTATGGCTGGCTGCTGGGGGATCTGTTATCTCTGAAGGGGATCTATTGTTGCAGGAGGACTATTGTTGTTGATGGAGGATCTATTGTTGCCAGGGGGGATCTATGGTTTGAGGGGGGTCTATTGCTGCTGGCTGCAGGGAATTTTACTGCTTTCCTTGTTATCATTAACAAATTCCATACAAATTACATAGCACCACAAAATGATACTTGGTTCTGTATTATTTTCCAAAATGGGGGATACGGGAGGTGGGTAGGGGGTGGAACCAAGGGACGGTGCTCTAAGGTGGGTAGAGGGCAGAGAAAAGCGGTGACTCAGATGGGGGGGTACCTGCACCTATTCTCCGAGAAAAAAAGTCCTGTGTATACCATATTATAGTATATTTATCCCAAAGGGACAGGCAATAAGTTCCGTGCTAGCAAATAGTAAGGAGCTAACATTCTTTTTTCTGCAGGAAACGGTTGCATGATAGCAGGCCTTTAACCCAATTAGCCGCTGACAGGGAATTACAAAATGCACAATGCATCATCTTAGAACATTGAGATGCAAATTAATGTTCCTCCTCTATTTAAATAGCCAGGACGAACAGGTCCTATGTTGTTCATGTTTTTTCTAGGCTTAGTCATTTCTCAAAATCTGATTCTTTGAGAAAGTGCTGCATCTAGTACAAATGATGTCAGAATATAACCTGTTCCTGCTAGCTGTTTTAATAAAGGAAAACTATTTTGCATCCCGGTGTGCGGCATTCCTGCTGCCGATACAATTGATTTCTGCGGTTTAAACAAGCCAAGCACCTGATGTAATTGTGAATCTGGAGCCTGATCTCACATGTGAGATATTAAACGGGATTTCCAGTTTAAAAGGAAAGCCTCACATGTCAACAAGAGTAGCACAATATCTAAATTTACCAGTAGATAAGCTTGCAGGTGAATACTTTAATTGTAGGATACGAGTACACAAGTGTTTTGGACAAAAGGGAAATTTCAACATATTTAATACTTCTCCCCAACCCATTAGGAAATACCAATTGAAGTGTTTTTATTATTATACAGATAAGTTCTGTTAATATTTATGATGATTTTGATATGAATACGGTGCACACAGTTCAGATTTGATTAACTTCTGCTGTTGCTGCTTTCACAGTTTCTAACAGTGGTCCTTGTTTTTGCGGTGATTTCAAACCTGTTGGAGTTCTGTATTGCGGTGTCGCTCTCCCACTTTGGAAGGCTTGCAAAGGATGCAATGTCAGTAAGGCAGGTGAGTGAAGAGTGGTGAGATATAGTGACCTATAAGACCTATAAGACCTATAAGAGCTGCCGAGGCCTCTGTTGCATACACAGTGGTGATTTATTGGGGTGGACTTCATTTTACTCTTCTGGATGAATTTTCAGCTCCTGTGGTGGAATCAGTAAATCGGTAAAAAGTGATTCAGACAACCTGTTACTTGTTTTTTCTTTTCATCACAGAGTGGCAGTGGGTAGGTCAGTGGTGTTAGATCCCCAAATGCATTATTAGTGCGGAGACTGTAAAAAAGAAATGGTGAAACCAATGACTTAGGTTTTTTTTTATAATTTTCATCCAAGAGTCACAAAAGTTTCACTTGGAATCACCCATTTTTCCAACTGATTCTAGAAAAATGTATGATTCTTGGGTGAAAATGTGTTCATTTTGTGTAAAAATATTTATAAATAGGCCCCTTAGAGACAAGGTATGTATATTTTATCAAAAAAATCTATAGAAATTCGCCAAAGCATTTCGGGTTTTCAGAAGGACTATCTTTTTCAGTGGTCTAAAATGCTGTTTGAAAAGGAGGTAGATTAATTAAATGACTAAAATTACTTTATTGTGGGTCAAATAAATCTAGTTTTTGCCACCAGCTGCTGAAGCTTTAAAGTATAACTAAAGGCAAAACTTTTCTTTTAGTTTTGGATAGAGTGGAGAGGCAATAGGACATCTGTCTGGTTTTATTGAGTCCCCCTTAGGGAGATTTATCCTATTTGTCCATTTTACTGTTATCACCAAAAGTGAAGAAAATACTGAATTTGGAGTTTTTCCTGGAACAGTAATAGAGAGAGTGTTCCAATCATAACACAAGTTGTCATGGTCACAGGCTAGGCATGGAGATCAGTAGCTATAGCAGTAAAGAGGATTACACCGACTAGCAGGATACTGGTACACAAGCAGATCACCTTGGTGGATGATGCTAGCTCACCTGAGGTGCAAGATCTAAACACTAACTAACAGTCTTCACCAGAGCTCCTGATGGTGGAATTGGGTTTTGCTGCATGCTAATGCCAGGTTGCGATTCTTGGGATTGCCTCACCAGGATGTGAGCAAGCTGGACTCTGGTACCAGATGTAGCAGGTAGGGATCAAGTAGAAGCATAGTCACTAAAGTCAATGGATGTTAACAAATGGTAGCAAAAATAAGGACAGTGGCTGGTCCACAAGGAGCATGATATCAGCTATAGTGAGCACAATAATTTGTCAAAGAAAGTGCAGAGGCATGGCTTAAATCAGGAAGTTCATGGGAGCAGCAAAGAGTTCAAGGTGCACCAGAAACAAGATAAGAAGCAAGATTGTCCAAGGAATCAGACATGGAGTTGTCCAGCATCTCTGGTGGCATAGGGAGATGAGCTACAGCCAGACACCACAGAGGTCCCAGGTTCAGATCTGGACCCTGATACTAGTTCTAGTGACAATGAAGGATTTCCTATTTTGGCTATGAGATGGGAAGTGAGGAGAAATCTCCCCAATGGGACACAGGTGACCTTACTCTATCCAAATGAAAAAGGTTTTGCCTTTAGCTCTACTTCAAATGGCAGACAAGAAAACAACTTCAGTTTTAAGTTCTAACGTATTCTTTATCATCCAGTACTTTAGAATGTTGATAAAATGTGTTGGCTGTATAGGGTTGGGATTAGGGGTGGGCTGAATGACCCCTTTTTCGGTTCGCAGCAGAACTTTCGAACAACAAATGTTCAGAATGGAATAACAAACCCCATTGAAGTCTATGGGACCAGAATGTGAAAAATCAAAATTGCCCATTTTGAAGGCTTATATGCAAGTAATTAAGCATACAATGGTTATGGGGGTCTGGATACTGGGGGACATGTATCAATGAAAATAATGTTTGTAAAAAAACTTCATTTTTAAATGAGCAGTGATTTATTGATGCTTAAAGTGAAATCATAAAAATGAAAAATTCCTTTCAATATAGTGCTTGGGGGGGTCCCCTTAGTTTGCCTGTAAAGTGGCACATCTGTACTGCGTATAGAAGCTGCTGCAGCCATAATTGCATTTATATGCATGACCCAGTAAGCCAGTGGATCATTGACTGGAAAGCTCTCCATCTTGGTTTTTGCCCGTAGATAACCATCCACCATGTGATGCAGACGTTGCCGATGGGATGTTAAAGCTGACAGTCCTGAGCGGCGAGGACTAAAAAAATGGAGAAAGGCATCTCTTAGGTGGCTGCCTTCTGCACCGCTCCTCTCTTGACCAACAGAAGCCCCCAAACTACATTTTCCATGACACTGTAACCTACAGGAAAAGCACTTGATAAACTCCTCTTTAAGGTGTCCTCAAGAGATTTTATCTTCTGCACTCTCTGCAGGGACGGGATGAGTTCTGAGGCTTTCCTCATGTAACGGTGGTTAAGGAGGTTTGCCAACCAATAGTGATCCTTCTCCTTTATGCCACGTATTCTTGGGTTCTTTCACAGGCTTTGAAGCATGAGGCAGCCCATACACCACAAATTGGCGGAGGCATGAGAGGCAGACTCCTCGGGGTCACTCAGGATTACAATATCTGGAACTTCCTCCTCCCAACCACGTCCCAAGGGTTCTGGGGATGGAAAACCATTGCTTACTGTTTGACATATGTCTTCTTCTGCTTAAATGCCTCCGAAACTGCCAGAATCCTCCGCCTCTTTTCTCTCCTCTTGTGTGTTCTGTGGCATAGGAACGATGGTGTCTGCATAAAGTGGGCCTTGAGAGGAAAGGAAGTCCTCCTCTTCCTACCACTGCTCTGCCTCCAGATCCCTGTCCATAATGCCATACAAAGTCTGCTCCAGCAGGAACACAACAGGGATTGTATCACTGATGCATGCATTGTCAAGGCTCACCATCCTTGTGGCCTTGTGGCCTCCTCAGATGGTGACAGTACAGTACATGCATCTTTTATGAGCAGCCATTGACATAGGGAAAAAAAGCAGAGCCGGCCTGAGCCTGTCGTTGTACCATACTCACAGGCACTCGTTGATGGCCCTCTGCTGCATGTACAACCGCTGCAGCATTGCCAAAGTCGAGTTCCACCTGGTGGGCATGTCACAAAGTCATGGCTGTGTATGACTGCCTGAAATCTCTACAGACTCTTCTGGCTTGTTTTAGCAGATCCTCCAAGCCTGGGTACCTATTTAGGAAACACTGTACCATCAAATTGAGGACATATGCCAAGCATGGCACAACATGTCTACTTTCCCTGTCTAAGGGCGGACAATAAGTTTGTGCCATTATCACACACCACCATTCCTGGCTCCAGCTAACGTGAACCACCTCTGGGCCTGTCCCTGCAGAGCTGCAAGAATTTCTGCTCCGGTGTGGTTCCTGTCCCCTAGACACACCAGCTGAAGCACTGCATGGCACCTTTTAGCTTGACTCATTGACTAACCCTTTGAATGCTTACTGGGTACTTAAGCTTCATAGGACAATTCAGCAGAGGAGGGCATGGAGGAGGAGGAGGAATGGGGTAGAGCTGACAAATCTTGCATAATCACCAGCTGTATGGAGACATGGGGGGCACAACAAGCTGCACCACTGAGCCCTGTCCTGCTTCCTTTCCAAGTTCCAAGCAGAGTTACCCAGTGTGCTGTGAACAAAATATATTGTCCCTGCCCATGCTTGCTGGACCACGTGTCAGCAGTAATGTGGACTTTGCTTGCATTTAGACAAGCTTGCGTTTAGACGCTGGGCATGTGGGTGGCAAGGACTGTATTTTCTTTTCCACTGCAGCAGATGGGGCAGAGAAATTTGCCGGCTGCACTATACTATCATCCCTGTCAGTGGAGGCTGCTGAGAGGTCATGAGGTATAGCAGGGGCAGATTGAGGTAAGGAGGAGGGACAGATTTGTGCCCCTTTTGTGTGGCTTTTAGATGCTCTTGCCAACAGGATGAGTGGTGGGAGGTTACATGCCTTGTCAAGCATGTGGTACCTAAATGGCTGGTGTTTTTGCCACGCTTGATTTGCTTGAGACAAAGCTGGCAAATAACAACAGTGCGATCGGCTGCACATGTACTAAAAAAGGCCCAGGCAGCTGAGCTGTGGGAAGTGAGCCAGAAGATAACAGCTCCACAATGTGATGGAATAGGGTGGCTGCTCTCTACTCTTCCATGATGGCTGCTTCATTGGGGTTGTGCCTCACCCTCACTGTCCTCCTCTGCAATATCTGGCACCCAAGTTGCTTCAGTGACCTCATCATCATCATTTCCACGGATACACTATAATATACTGCAATATACTAGGTCAAACGTGCAGAAACACAGAGAAATATAATACGTTAAACGTGCTCTAACGTATTGAAATGTACGTAGTTAAACTTACAGTAACGCACAGAACTATATGGCCTTAAATTTGCAGTAACGCTATGAAATATATAACGTTAAACTTGTAGTAACACACAGAACTATATGGCGTTAAACTTGCAGTAACGCAATTAAATATACGACATTAATTTTGCAGTAACACACAGAAATATATGGCGTTAAACTTGCAGTAATGCACAGAACTATATGGCATTAAACTTGCAGTAACGCAATGAAATATATGGTGTTAAACGATCACTACACTCACACTGACTGAACTATCCCTAGATTAACACTAATGTCAAGATGAATGGTGGTCACTACACCCACGCTGACTGAACTGTCCCTAGACTCACAATAATGTAAAGATGAATGGTGGTAATATACTACACTGACTGGACTATCCTTAGAGTCACACTAATGTAAAGATGAATGGTTGTTACTACACTCACACTGACTATGACTGGATTTACACAATAGAATCACAATAGCACACAGTCTAGTAGCATTGAACAGAGCCCTGTTCTATCTCTCTCCATGCCATCCATATCACACTGAACATTGCCGCTATTGAAAGAATACTTTTAGATCCCTTTCACAACAAGGTGTTTTTCAGGCGCTTTTGCGCTAAAATAGCGATTAAAAAGCACCTGAAAAACTCCCCCCAATACACCCCAGTGTGAAAGCCTGAGTGCTTTCACACTGGGGCGGTGCGTTTGGGGGACGGTAAAAAAAGTCCTGCAAGCCGCATCTTTATAGTGGTGTGGGAGCGGTGTATTCACTGCTCCTATACCGCCCCTGCTCATAGAAAACAATGGGGCAGTGCTCCCAAAGTGCCTGAACACCGCTTTGGGAGCGCCGCAAACCGGCACTTTTAACCCCTGTTTAACCCTTTGTGGGGGGGTTAAAAGTGCACTGCCACCGCCCAAATAGCGGTGCCATAGTGCTGCTATGACGAGTGGTAAAATGCTGCAAATTAGCGGTGTTTTACCGCTAACGCTCGGGCGGCCCCGGTGTGAAAGGAGCCTTATAGTCTGGGGCGGGACTAAAAGCAATGAGCCATGGTTGGATAGAGTCATCATGACAGTGTCCAATCATTGCTCTGACAATGCTCTGTGCCCTGATTGGGCAAAGCTTTCATTGCTTCAGTCAATCAGGGCTTTCACTGCACTGTGCTGCCGGCGGCAGCGCAGTGCATTGTGGTTTTTTGGGGGGGCGAACAAATGGCCAAACGCCCGGATAATTTGGTTGTTCAGCAAACGGGGGAACAGCCAATGTTCGGCCGGAACTCAGGCTTGGGCAGAACCGTTAGCCCATCTCTAGCACAGAATGAACTGTCCTCTTCAGTGGACCTCAGTAAGGATTGATCAAGTTGGATTTGCAGCAAGCAGGGTCTGACTCACAAACTGATTCACTTTGTTCAATAAAGACATGATGCCATTGTTGCACATATACAATGACATCATGGGGTTGATTTACTAAAGCTGGAGAGTGCAAAAACCGGTGCAACTGTGCATGCTAGCCAATCAGCTTCTAACCTCAGCTTGTTCAATCAAGCTTTGACAATAAAACCTTGAAGCTGATTGGTTTCTGCATGGAGCTGCACCAAATTTTGCACTTTCAAGCTTTAGTAAATAAACCCCCATGTCTGTGCCAACGTCATTCACAATATGCAGCTGAGGTCAGTGGTGTGGTGAGGAAGGTTGTCTAACTTTCGGGATCTAAAAAGACTCTTGCAGCAAAGCCTTTATTTCTGGTAAGTATGAGCCACCAAGGTCTGTCTGTGTTCTTACTGGCGATATTTTTCCATGTCTTGGTAATGCAGGTCAGAAGGACAGAAATGCCATTTGTTTCCAATGAGAACAAATATGGTGAAAAAAAACATTAATTGTTTGTAGGGTGGGGAAAGGTTAAAACCAGCCTTTCTATTTTGATGTCACCTGATTCCCAAATATCTTGTCTTGGTGTCACAGGGATAAAAAGTAAAGAAAATTGTCCCCAGCGGGCAATAATAGAAACCAAAAAGCATATCTAACTCATCATTTCTATATGCAAAATTTAAAGCCAAACTCCAGCCAATGTTTCTTTTCTTTTGGCAGATTGGGGAATGAATGGATAGATCAATTTACCCTCTTTTGAAAAGAGGCATCTGTGATCACTTTGTATAAATATATAAATGGTCATAGCAAAGTTTAGGAAACATTTTTCACTTTAAGGTCTGTGCAAATAAAAAGGGAACTCTTTCAGTACCCTGGAAGAAAAGATGTTTAAACCTTCACATATGAAAAAATGTTCCTTACAGTAAGACCTGAGAAAATATGGAATAGACATCTACAGGATGTAAAAACCTAGTTTGTTGAGTATCCAATCATCTCAGGGTTTTGGGGGGGGGGTTCTTTTGGAGCAAATTGGACAATCCTTTATAAAAAAATGTTTTATCTACTTTATTTTTGTCTATTGGTTGAACGTGATGGATATTTGTGTCTTTATGTGACAAGGCATGTAAAACAAAAATGGAAACTGCTTTATTCAATTTATAACTACCTTTTCAAGGTGAGGTATGCATGTCATTTCACAGAACAAACAAATTGCACTCTTACCAGCTAGCCAGCAAAAAACATATTCTACACTGCTCTAACAATTTGCATTAACCACTTCTCAACCGAGCCTGTTTTTTGGGTTTGGTGTTTACAAGTTAAAAACAGTTTTTTTTGCTGTAAAATTACTTAGAACCCCCAAACATTATATATTTTTTTCTAACACCCTAGAGAATAAAATGGCGGTCATTGCAAAACGTTATGTCACACCGTATTTGTGCAGCGGTCTTCCAAGTGTGCTTTTTTAAAATAAATTCAGTTTTTTTTAGTTAAAAAATAAGAAAGCAGTAAAGTTAGGCCATTTTTTCCATATTGTGAAAGATAATGTTACGCCGAGTAAAATGATACCCAACATGTCATGCTTCAAAATTGTGTCCACTCGCGGAATGGTGACAAACTTTTCAACTTAAAAATCTCCATTGGTGACGTTTAAAAAATTATACAGGTTAGCACTTTTGCATTACAGAGGAGGTCTAGTGCTAGAATTATTGCTCTCACTCTAATGATCGTGGCGATACCTCACATGTGTGGTTTGAACACCGTTTTTATATGTGGGTGGGACTTGCATATGCATTCACTTCTGCACGCGAGCTCGGCGGGACGGAGCGCTTTAAATTTTTTTTAATTATTTATTTTGCTTTTGACTTTTTATTTTTACACTGTTCTTTAAAAAAAAAAATTGATCACTTTTAGTCCTACTACAAGAAATGTAAATATTCCTTGTAATAGAAAAAAGCATGCCAGGACCTCCTAAATATGAGATCTGGGATCAAAAGACCTCAGATTTCATATTTACAGTAAAATGCACAAAAAAGGGCCCCATAAGACCGTTGGGTGTAAGTGACGTGTGACGTAATTTCGTGGGTCCGGCAAGCGGCGGAGATGACGGGAAAGTGGCAGGAGGGGGGGCACCTTTCCCGCCGCTGATAAAAGTGATCTTGCGGCGAATCCGCCCCTAAGACTACTTTTATCATTTTCAGAATCACCTGAAGAAAAAAAAAAAAATCGGTATCGGTATCTGCAGGCACCATTCAGATATCACCACTCAAAGTGTGGTCTCTAAGGGCTTATTTACACTTTCTTTGGCTTCAATGCACATTAAAGCCCCTACTGCTTCAACAAGCTTTTATGATGTGTTTTTGATTCTTCGGTGGTGCTTTGGTGAGGCTTCAGTGATGCTTCAATGAGGCTTTGGTGGTGCTTCGATGAAGCTCTTTTGAAGCCTTGTTGAAGCTTGGCCGATGCCCTGTGTGTTTGTTGATATCTCACACTTGCAATTTCTCCAAAACAAAGCGTAGCTAAAGCTGAATTACAGCCCCTGAAAAGCCACAGGTGCTTCAAGCGAGCTTCAGACAAGCTTTGTCATAGACTTCCATGGAGGCGTTGAAGAGGCTTTGAAGCCTGGCTAAAGCTACATGGGGTATAATTTTTGACGCAAAGCTGAAGGGAAGTGAAGCAAACACAAGGTGTAAACAGGACTGTAAGCTAACCATTTTATTTAGCGACAGGAGCTTTGACTGGCATTAAGAGAGCTTTAACAAAGCGTGTCTGATGCCCTGTTTTGAAGCAAGTGTAAACAAGCCCTTACAGAGCTCTCGTCTTGGGACATACACTGATCAGCGATAACATTATGACCACTGACAGAAACAGTGAATAACATTGATTATCTCATTACAATTGTATCTGAAAGTGGCTGTGATATATTAGGCAGTAAGTGAACATGTTATCTCTAAAGTTGATGTGTTGACAGTAGTAGAAATGGGCAAGTGTAATGATCTGAGTGACTTTGACAAGTGCCAAATTGAAGCGACTAGTCGACTGGGTCAGGACATTCCCAAAACTGCAGCTCCTGTGGATGTTCCCGGTCTGCAGTAGTCAGGATCTGCCAAAAGTAGTCCAAGGAAGGAAAACCGGTGAACTGGCGAAGAGGTGATGGGCAGCCAAGGCTCATTGATGCATGTGAGGAGCAAAGGCAGGCCTGTATAGTCTAATCCAATAGAAGAGCTAATGTAGCTCAAATAGCTAAAAAAAAGTAAATGATGGTTCTGATAGAAAGGTTTCAGAACCCACAGTGCATCACAGTTTGTTGTGCATGGGGCTACATATCTGCAAACCAGTCAGGGTGCCCATGCAGACCGAGAGCCCTTTCCATAAAATTCATAGATTTGAACATGATTCAATCTCAATAACAACCCAAGACCACCAGTGTGTTCTTAAACCTAATCCAAGCAGGCACATAAAAAATGGCAACAGCTGCAATCATTTTATTATAACAAACTGTTACTAATTTTCTTCAAATAATTGTATAACAGTGTAACTTGTTGTTGTTGTTTTCTTTGCTAGATAAATGGTAAAAATATATATTTTATTGTTCCTTTTTATGTGCACTTTACTTCAGCTAATTATAAATTGTTTAGAATAGGTGCCAATTTTTTTGGCATATATAGTACATGTATTTACTGTTGGTGTCTTCCTGTCCTGGTGAAAACTGCTCCCCTCATTTATGGACCCGTTGTCACAAGGACAGCAATTGAGATGAAATCTTGTTAATGGGGACACAGACCACAATTAAAAATTGACACAACTATATATTCCTCCAAAGTCTATCTAAAATAAAAAAAAATAGCTGTTCATCAGGGTTTCCATAATTGACATTTTTCTTTTATGTTAAGCCTGCACAGGTGTATTCAATACCAACCCAGTATAACAATCCAATGACAAGTGCACCAGACCCCAGCCCACAGTTCCAGCCCCAAAACTATGCACAGCCTGAAGCTGACTACAGGTTCCCAACTGCTCAGTCTGGACTCCAAAGAACCCAAACCTTCTCTCAACAGAACTACCAAGGCGCCAATGACAATAGAATGTTCAACAGATACAACTAACTACACTTAGCATGATCGCAAGAAGGCATTTTGGAACTACTTTATAATAAAAACAAAAACTTGGATACTGATATCTGTATGCCAATGATGGTAATGACTTCTGACATGCCTTATTTTACTTTTTTCACTAGATCACTATATATTTCCAATTGTTTTGTTCAATAAACATACTAAATTAACTAGAATGGCATTACTTACTTTGCAAGTATGAATAAAGTTTATGGTTTATGAACTTTGGGGATGACCTGAATACCTGGGTTTGAGGTGAATTTAACAAACTTTGCTGTAGTTTTTTGAAGTTAATCAAAGCCAAAATGTTAAAAACCAATGAAACCGTTTTCCAAGCAAGGGATTTTCAAACAAATGACTTAGGGGGCTAGGCACTGAAACATTTACCAAAATGAAAAATAATTTCAACCACTTGCCTATTGGGCCAATTCCGGCACTTCATAACATGCATGTTAGAATCTACTTTTTTGCTAGAAAATGATTTAGAACCCCAAACATTATATATATATTTTTAAAGGGGTCCTATAGAATAAAATGGTGGGTGTTGCAGTTTTTATGTCACACGGTATTTGCGCTGCAGTTTCTCAATTACAGTTTTTTTGAAAAGATACACTTTCATGAATTTTATAGCACACAAACACAATATAATAACCACTTTTTGGCAAAATATAAAAGGTGATGTTACTTCAAGTAAATAGATACCTAACACGTAACGCTTTTAAATTGCATCCACCCATGGAATGGCACCAAACTATGGTACTATGGTAATAATTCTCCATAGGCAACGCTTTGAACACCTTTACAGGTTACCAGTTTGGAGGTACACGGGAGGTCTAGGACTAGAATTATTGCTCTCGCTCTGATGTTCACGACAATACCTCACAAGTGCGTGCGGGACTTGCATATAAATTCACATTTGTGCGCAAGCACAGTGTGAAAGGGGAACATAAAAAAAAAGTTTATTATTATTATTTATTTTATTTAAAACTTTTTTTTACACGGTCTCTAATTTGTTTGTTTTTTTGTATTAACCTTATTGCCATCATACGGGATAAACAACATCCTTTGTGACAGCATGGGCCATGACAGGTCCTCTTTATGGAGACAGTTCCCAGAATTCCCCTTTAAATCAGGGTTCCCAAAGCCCCCCCTTACATCAGAGTCCACAAAGCACCCCTTACATCTGAGTCCTCCTTTCCTTAGTGTACTCACTCGCCCAAAGGGAGGAGAGAGAGAAGGGAGAGAGGGGGGAGACTTCAATCACAGATTGAATATCAGGCAGGGCACCTTTCATCCAGCTGCTGGACTTCAAATATCCCACCCACACATCCCTTTTCTGAGATACAGAACACCAAGGATTGGCGTGTGGGTGGACACAGAGGTGTAGGGCCGGGGAGGAGGAGGAGCAGATCAAGCCCTCTCTCCTCTCACGGTGGGGGAGGACTGTGCTGGCTCTGGGCAGTGTGAGGAAGACTGTCACAGACACTCTGCTTAGACAACTGCAGCCAGCCCTCCAGATGGTTGGCAACCCTTATTATTTGTGTGCCCAGGCACTCTACGGTTGTGGTACTTGGTTACTTGGGGAGCCACAGTCTGGTCTGCATAAGGTTTCTGAGTTTCAGGAGGTCTGACACTCAGACACATGATTCAAAACCCAGACTGTTCAGGCGAATTCTGAATAGGTGGCAACTAGAGTTGAGCGGACACCTGGATGTTCGGGTTCGGCCGAACTTCGCGAAAAAGTTTGAGTTCGGCCCCGAACTTGACCTGAACTTGACCCCGAACCCCATTAAAGTCAATGGTGACCCGAACTTTTGGGCACTAAAATGACTCTAAAAAAGTCCTGGAAAGGGCTAGAGGGCTGCAAAAGGAAGCAACATGGGGGTAAGAGTAGGACAAGTGATCTGCAAACAAATGTGGATAGGGAAATAATTTAAAATCACATAAAAATAATAAAAAATGAAGGAGTTGGATGTGGAGTAGGAGGTTGAGGAGGCGGTGACCGTGGCGGTGTAGGTGGAAGTGGCGGTGGAGGAGGAGGAGGTAGCCAACACTGTTTTTGTTTGTTTTTTTTTTAATTCGTGCTGGTGCTGTGAGGGACAGATTATGATTCTAAAATCATCTCCTAGTGCTATAGGGAGAGGTTCCTGCTGGTGCTGTGAGGGACAGATTATTGTTCTAAAATCATCTCCTACTGCTATAGGGAGAGGTTCCTGCTGCTCCTGTGAGGGACAGATTATTGTTCTAAAATCATCACATACTGCTAGAGGGAGAGGTTCCTGCTGGTGCTGTGAGGGACAGATTATTGTTTTAAAATCATCTACTACTGCTATAGGGAGAGAATCCTGCTGCTCCTGTGAATGACAGATTATTGTTCTAAAATCATCTCCTACTGCTATAGGGAGAGGTTCCTGCTGGTGCTGTGAGGGACAGATTATTTTTCTGAAATCATCTCCTACTGCTATAGGGAGAGGTTCCAGCTGGTGCTGTGAGGGACAGATTATTGTTCTAAAATCACCTCCTACTGCTATAGGGAGAGGTTCCTGCTGCTCCTGTGAGGGACAGATTATTGTTCTAAAATCATCACATACTGCTAGAGGTCATCACATACTGCTAGAGGGAGAGGTTCCTGCTGCTCCTGCGAGGGACAGATTATTGTCCTAAAATCATCACATACTGCTAGAGGAAGTGGTTCCTCCTGCTCCTGTGAGGGACAGATTATTGTTCTAAAATTATCACATACTGCTATAGGGAGAGGTTCCTGCTGGTGCTGTGAGGGACAGATTATTGTTATAAAATCCTCTCCTACTGCTATAGGGAGAGGTTCCTGCTGCTCCTGTGAGGGACAGATTATTGTTCTAAAATTATCTCCTACTGCTATAGGGAGAGGTTCCTGCTGGTGCTGTGAGGGACAGATTATTGTTCTAAAGACATATCATGCTGCGAAAGGGAGAGGTTCCTGCTGGTGCTGTGAGGGACAGATTATTGTTCTAAAATCATCTCATCATAGTGCTACAGGGAGAGGTTCCTGCTGCTCCTGTGAGGGACAGATTATTGTTCTAAAATCATATCATACTGGTGTAGGGAGAGGTTCCTGCTGCTGGTGTGAGCGGTGCATTTCTTGCACAAAAATAAAAAGTGCGTCTACGTTGCTGTTTTCCAAAAAAAAAATGTATTCTTTTTTTTGTACTAATAAATAGTGCTACATAGTACATTTGCAGCCAGAATGAGGAGAGCGTCAAATAAGGGATGTGGTCGTGGTGCTACTGGTGCTGTTGGTGTTGGTGGTGTTGGTGAAGTTCCTGTTGCAAGGAGAGGACGTGGTCGATTTGTGCCAGCTACACGCACAAGTGAAACTCCTTCTTCAGGTGCCAGTAGCTGACAGAACCTTCAACGTTATATGGTAGGCCCGAATGCCGCTCAACGAATGGTGAGGCCAGAACAAGTACAAGCAATAGTAGATTGGGTGGCTGACAATGCCTCCAGTTCCTTCACATTGTCTCCCCCCCCAGTAACTTGATGAATGCTCAGAGTTGACACCTGAACCCCATGGCCATCTGTCTTTCACCTCAGCCCCTTGTAAATCAGCCAAGCAGTCTGAGCCCCAAGTCATGCAACAGTTTTTTATGCTTTTTGATGACTCTCCTGGTGTGCTTTCCATGGGCAATCCACAAAGCCCTGCCCCAGAAGTGGAAGACATTGAGTGCACCGATGCCCAACCACTTCTGTTTCAGGATGAGGACATGGAAACACCAACGCAGCACGTCTCTAATGATGACGAAACACAGGTGCCAACTGCTGCGGCTTTCCACAGTGTGCAGACTGACAAGGAGGGCAGTGGTGAAGGGTGGGTGGAAGATGATGTGGAGGAGGATGATGAGGTCCTAGACCCCACATGGAATGAAGGCCATGCGAGTGATAGTTTGGGGGAAGAGGTGGTGGTCGCACAGAGGCACCAGCACAGCAAAAGAGGAAGCAGGTTGCAAAAGCGGAGCGAGCGTCCCCTAGACATTATGCCTGCTACTACCCACCGCACCCAGGGACTTAGCACACCAAAGGCAGCTCAAAGGCGTTCCCCAGCATGGCTATTCTTCAGACAATGTGCTGACGACAAGACACGAGTGGTTTGCACGCTGTGCAATGAGAGCCTGAAGCGAGGCATAAATCTTCCAAACCTGAGCACAACCTGCATGACCATCTAAATTCAAAGCACGAGCTGCAGTGGAATAAGTACCTCAAAATCCAAGAAAGGTCTCGGCCTCCTCCTGCTTCCTCTTCTGCCTCGGCCTCTTCCTCCACCTCTACAGTGCCAGTGTCACCTGCCACCCAGCAAACAGACGATGTGACAACAACGCCACCATGTCCGCCACCGTCCCCAAGCATTTCCACATTGTCCCATGGAAGCTTACAGCTCTCCATCTCCCAAACACTGGAGAGAAAGAGGAAGTACCCCCCGACCCACCCACGATCCCTGGCCCTGAATGCCAGAATTTCAAAATTCCTGGCCTTTGAAATGCTGTCATTCCGTCTGGTGGATATGGACAGTTTTAAAAACCTGATGGCGGTGGCTGTCCCACAGCACGTGGTTCCCAGCCGCCACTACTTTTCCAAGCGAGCTATCCCTTCCCTTCCCTGCATCTCTCGGGGACAAGATCAAGTGTGCACTGCACAATGCTATCTGTGACAAGGTCCACATAACCACTGATACGTGGACCAGTAAGCACAGGCAGGGACGCTATATCTCGCTAACTGCACACTGGGCAAATGTAGTGGTGGGTGGGCCTGAGGCGGCTAGCTGTTTGGCGCATGTCCTTCCGCCACCGAGGATTGCAGGGCATTTCTCTTTGCCTCCTGTTGCCGCCTCCTCCTCCTACTGCGCTTCCTCCTCTACCACCTCCTTGTCCGCTCAGTGTAACACCTTCACCACCAACCTCAGCACATCCAGGGGGAAACAACAGCAGGCTGTTTTAAAACTGATATGTTTGGGGGATAAACCCCACACTGCGCAGCAGCTGTGGATGGGCATTGAACATCAGACCGATGAGTGGTTGTTGCCACTGAGCCTCAAACTCGGCCTAGTGGTGTGCCATAATGGGCGAAATCTCGTAGCAGCTCTGGGCCTAGCTGGTTTGACACACATCCCTTGCCTGGCGCATGTTCTGAATTTGGTGGTGCAGAAATTTAAAAAAAAACTGCCCGGATATGTCAGAGCTGCTGCAGAAAGTGTGGGCCATCTGTGCGCGCTTTCGGCGCTCTCACCCTGCTGCTGCTCGCCTGTCTGCGCTGCAGCGGAACTTCGACCTTCCCGCTCACTGCCTCCTATGTGACGTGCCCACAAGGTGGAACTCCACCTTGCACATGCTGGAGAGACTGTGCGAGGAGCAGCAGGCAATCGTGGAGTTTCATCTGCAGCACGCACGGGTCAGCCGCTCTGTGGAATAGCACCACTTCACCAACACTTCGGGCAATGATGGAAGAGGATATGGCACAGGAGGAAGAGGAGGAGGAAGAGGGGTAATTTCCACGGTTATTAGGCCAGTCATTCACAAGTGGCTCGGAGGGTGGGTTCCTGCACCAGCATAGGCCAGGTAAAAAAAATTTCAAACCAGGGCACAGTTCTGGAGGATGAGGAGGACGAGGAAGATGATGAGGAGGAGGAGGAGGAGGAAGAGGAGGAGAAGGAACTGTGTTCACAGCAGGGTGGCACCCAACGCAGCACGTGGGCATCACTGGAGCGTGGCTGGGGGGATACGGAGGACACAGATGATACACCTCCCACAGAGGACAGCTTGTCTTTGCCTCTGGGCAGACTGGCACACATGAGGCCAGTATAAATGTCTATTCTGCACAAGATATAGACAAGTCTTGTGGGATCAATGCCTGGTTCATTTTAATAAACATTAGCTTGTTCACGTTGGCTGTGGACAGGCGGCTGCGCTTGTCTGTGATAACGCCCCCTGCCGTGCTAAACACACGTTTAGACAATACACTGGCTGCAGGGCAGGCCAGCACCTCCAAGGCATAAAGGGTAAGCTAAGGCCATGTGCCCAATTTGGAGACCCAGAAGTTGAATGGGGCCGGCCCATCAGTCAGTACCTGTAGGCGTGTGCGCACATACTGTTCCACAATGTTGCTGAAATGCTGCCTCCTGCTAAGACGTTGTAGATGCCTTGTCATGCAGGTTGTGCTCAGGTTTAGAACATTTATGCCTCTCCTCAGGCTCTGATTGCACAGCATGCAAACCACTCGTGTCTTGTCATCAGCACATTGTCTGAAGAACTGCTATACCAGGGAACTCCTTTGAGCTGCCTTTGGTGTGCTAGTTCCCTGGGTGTGGTGGGTAGTAGCAGGCGTACTGTCTAGGGGACGGTCGCTGAGCTTTTGCAACCTGCTTCTTCTTTTGCTGTGCCTCTGTGCGAACACCACCTCTTCCTCCAAACTGCACACGTCACTCGCATGACCCTCAGTCCATGTGGGGTCTAGGACCTCATCATCCTCCTCCCCATCATCTTCCACCCACTCTTCACCTCTGCCCTCCTTGTCAGTCTGCACACTGTAGAAAGCCGCAGCAGTTGGCACCTGTGTTTCGTCATCATCAGAGATGTGCTGCAGTGGTGTTTCCATGTCCTCATCCATAAACAGAAGTGGTTGGACATTGGTGCACTCACTTCCACTTCTGGGGCAGAGCTATGTGGATGGCCCACGGAAAGCAAACCAGCAGAGTCATCAAAAAGCATAAGAGACTGCTGCATGACTTGGGGCTCAGACTGCTTGGCTGATTTACAAGGGGCTGAGGTGAAAGACAGATGACCATGGGGTTCAGGTGCCAACTCTGAGCTTTCAGCAAGGGACCGGCTGAGAGACAATGTGAAGGAACTGGAGGCATTGTCAGCCTCCCAATCTACTATCGCCTGTACTTGTTCTGGCCTCACCATTCATTGAGCGGCATTCGGGCCTACCATATAACGTTGAAGGTTCTATCGGCTACTCGCATCTGAGGAAGGTGTTTCACTTGTGCGTGTAGCTGGCACAGATCGACCACGTCCTCTCCTTGCAACAGGAGCTTCACGAACACCACCAACATCAGCAGCACCACGACCACGACCACGTCCCTTATTTGACGCTCTCCTCATTCTGGACGCAAATGTACTATTTAGCACAAATTTATATTATTTTTAAACCGGCAATGTAGACGCACTTTTTAATTTTGTGCAAGAAATGCACAGCAAGGTGCAAATGTACTATGTAGCACTATTTATTATTCTTTTTTTTAAACCAGCAATGTAGACGCACTTTTTAAATTTTGTGCAAGAAATGCACAGCAAGGCGCAAATGTACTATGTAGCACTATTTATTATTCTTTTTTTTAAACCAGCAATGTAGACGTACTTTTTATTTTTGTGCAAGAAATGCACCGCTGGCTGCAAATGTAGTATTTCGATTTTTTTTTCTTTAAACCAGCAATGTAGACGCACTTTTTATTTTTGTGCAAGAAATACACCACTGGCTGCAAATGTAGTTAATTCTAAATCTATTTTAAAGTGATACTAAAGGCTTACATTTAAAAAAAAGTAACAAACATGTTATACTTACCTGCTCTGTGCAAGAGTTTTGCACAGAGCAGCCCCAATGCTCCTCTTCTTGCGTCCCCCGATGAGTGCCTCCATAGCAAGTCACTTGCTGTGGGCCACTTGTGCATGCTCGCTCCTGATCCCTGCTCTGTGTGTCCATAAGAACGGCCTCGCCCCTGTTCCCTCCTCACTGGCTGTAATAGACAACAGCAGGAGCCAATGGCTCCCACTGCTGTCTTGGAGCCAATGAGGAGGCAGAGAGCCGGGATCAGGATCCGACTCGGGTAAGTATTGAGGGTGGCTCTGTGGGTGAGCTACATACTGAAGGTTTTTTATCTTCATGCATAGAATGCATGAAGGTAAAAAAACCTTCAGGCTTTACAACTACTTTAAATAAGGCATGCCTATAGACATAGAAAAGCAAACTATTTAAAAACTGCACAAAAAGTGTCGCAGCTGTCACAGTAAAAGCCCACAATCATTTTTACATATGGTAAATCACACCGATCCAAGTATAATGTAATCACTGTGCTCTAAATTTTCAAGCCACCACCATCAACTCTATGGATAGAAACCGGTGTTTGCCTTACAAGCCTCTGAGCTCCAGGCACCTACCCATTACAGTAGTAAGACATGCAAATATAGACCTAGATAAAAGTCAGGTCTGAAATTTTGTGAATGATTTTGCACTCTTGCATAGGCTCCTGGGTTCAAATGCCACAAAGGTTAATCCCTTCAGGAAGATTGTAGGTTCTTCCTCTGGGTTGGTTTCAAAATGCAACTGGTTCAGCAGGGAGCATCCAAATTTTGATCAGTGTGAAGCAACTTCTGTCGAACAAACAAGCTGAAAAATGTCTGATCATTGTGTTCTGACCACACCGGGTCCAGCTGTCAGAAAACAATGCCCTAGTGGAGGAAGTATCCCTACACTGGCTCCCAATCACCCAGCAAATTAAATTCAAAATGCTAACCACAACATACAAAGCCATTTACAACTCTGCCCCGAGCTACATCACCAATCTTGTCTCCAAATATCACCCAAACTGTCCTCTCTGTTCCTCCCAAGACCTCCTACTCTCAAGCTCCCTCGTCTCCTCCTCCCATGCTCGTCTCCAGGATTTCTCCAGAGCCTCTCCCATCCTCTTGAACTCTCTACCTCAACCTGTCCCCCTATCTCCTTCTCTTCTAAAAAAGAGAGGTGGCCAACCCAAGGCTCGTGGGACTTTAAATGAGGGCCATTACACTAAGGTCACGGGTAACCTCCATCCCTATTTACAACAAGGAAAGGGGAAAGGGGTTTGTGGGACTTTATATGAAGCATGCAACCTGGAAGCACAAAACACTGAATTGTGTGTATAAAAGAGATTTTATTATGCATATTAAGTAAGAAATGCCAATAATTGTAACAAAGGCATGAGTACATTAGTACAAGAAACATTTGCATATATACATATTGTAAACAGGGCACAGATAAGTAGGGTAAACAGCACCATATAATAATAAGATAAGCTGCACACATGAAGAACAGTAAAACCTGGATGTCCAGTGATCTGAAAAGTCAATTTCTCATAAACGCATAAAAAAGATATCAGCGGCTCAACGCGTTTCGTGGTCAATACCACTCATCAGGAGCCATTCATAGAAAGTGTAATTCTGCTGTTCGTAGGAGCAAAAATGGTGACTGCACAGCAAAGGTCAGGGGAGGAGTCCCCCCCACAGGAGCTGAGGCGGTATTGTCTGGCGGTGGGGCAACGGGGAACCCACAGTGGAAATGCGGCTGGGGGAACAAAGTCCAAGCATATAGATAGCATAGTCCTCCAAGGGATCTATAGTCCAAGTATATCCATAGCATACTCCTCCAAGGGATCTATGGGAAAGCGCATATGAAGTACGTAATTAAGCATGTAG
This sequence comes from Glandirana rugosa, assembly GCA_018402905.1. NCBI lineage: Eukaryota > Metazoa > Chordata > Amphibia > Anura > Ranidae > Glandirana > Glandirana rugosa. Next base: position 383,688 of record BLSH010149212.1, read on the forward strand.
TGAGTGTGAAAATATAGAAGGACTAAGTAAAGATGAATGGTGCATGGATAAAATGAAAATGTGGGAGAAATAGGTAGTGAGACAAGAAATATGTGGAATGGTGAATTAATAAGTAGAAAGAGAAGCAAAAAGTGTATGGGGTGAACCGTATAGCACTGGTGTAAAGAAGGCCAAAGTAAGGGACCACCCAGAAAGATAGATAGAAGAAAATGTGCAGCTACCAAAAATGTGGTGAACCTCGAGCAGGGGACCCGGAATTGGGTTACCTGAAGTGGTGGTGTGAAAACCTTACTCCCAAGATGGTACACCATAGCCCACCAGCCGCTGATCCAATGAGAGCACCCAAGCCTGCAGACAGGAGTACCAAGACTCCAATGGAACCACCAGAAGCCGCCAACGTCACGTGGGCGTCAGTGTAGGAGGATGGCGTCACCATCAGACCTCCTTCACTTGCTACCTTCAGGCATTCCCCGAAAACTCACCTATTCAGGGAAGCCTATTACACCTCCAACTAATCTTTTACCTCTTCCATCAACTTATTCCCCACAGTTAGAACCTTTTGTACTACCTGCCCCACCCTATTAGATTGGAAGCTCTTCTGAGCAGGGTCATCTTTTTTTTTCACAAAATTTTATTATGTTTCCAGTGATGTTGACAATAAAGAAATAACAAACAGGTACATTTTTTTTTTCAAAATGACATAACAGTTTGCCTTTATAAATAAAGGAAATTGGGTTTCCCTTAAGGATATTGCCTGGGGCTGTCTGCTCACCAGGATGGGGGGGTGGGGGGAGTGAGGGAGAAAGGGGAGGGGGAAGGGAGAGGGAAGGAAGTAGGCTATGATGAGGTATAGAGAGAGAGTATAGAGAAAGGGAGGGGGGAGAGGAGCAGGGCAATCTTGATCCTCTTGTATTTTATTGTATTGTAACTGCATTGTCTCCCTTTTACAAAAGCGCTGTGTAAACTGTTAGCGCTATATAAATCCTGTATAATAATAATAATAATAATCTGGCTTGTTTGTATTAGAGGAATCTGTTTTTTTTTCTTTATGTTTTTTTGTTCAGCCCGCTGGCTGAATGAAAAGAAAACTACTTACCTATGACCAGCTTTAGTGTGGAAGGTAAATTGTATTGGCATTTCCAAGGGGGAACAGAGATTCAAATAAATGTCTCGACATGTACGGTTCATTTTGATCCAAATCTCCAAATTACAATTTAACTAAATTAAAAGAAATCTGAAATGACGAAACAAAAATTTTGGACGAAATTCAAACTCAAATAGTTTTCAAATCGAATTTGAATTTCTGAAGAGAATAAAATTGAATAGAAAATAAAGGAATAGAATAGAAAAGTATATGATAGAAAATAATGGAATAGAAAATAAAAGAATAGAAAATAAAGGAATAGAAACTAAAGGAATAGAATAGAAAAGAAAATAGTAAAAAACAGAACAAAATAGAAAAGAAAAGAAAAGAACAGAATAAAATAGAATAGGAAAAGTAATTGAATAGAAAAAAATAGAAAGAATATAACCATCTTCTGAAATTCGAATTTCAAATAGAATTAATTTGAATTCAAATAGAATAGAAATGAATAGAAAAAAAAATAGAATAGAAAATAGAGAAGAATAGAGTAGAATTAAAAAAAGAATAGAATGAATATAACCATTTCCCAAAATGTGAATACAATAGAAAAGAATAAATTAGAATTGAATAGAATAGAAAATAAAAGAATAGAATAGAAAAAAACAATAAAAATAATATCACCATCTACTGGAATTCAAATTTTAAATAGAATACATCTGAATTTGAATAGAATAGAAATGAAAAGAATAGAATAGAAAATAAAAGAATAGAATAGAAAAAAAAATAGAATAGAAAGAATAATATAATTTCGAATTGAATTCAAATGGTATTCGAAAATGATTTGAATTTTCCGAATTTGGTTGAATTGAGTTCAATTTAACCTGATTCAGAAAATTCAAATCTATTTGAACTCGAACAAACAAAACAAATTCCGGAAACTAATCAAACAAATTTATGTAAATAACAAATAAATCGAAAAGAAACTAAGCAGATTTTTTCGTTCTGCACATGTCTATAAATGTTCTTATGTAAGTGCTGTGTAATATGGTGATCTGGCATGAATAATAGGAATAAATTAAAATAAGAAATGAAAAAAAAAAACATAGCAAAATCTACCTTCAGGAGAATTGATAACGCAAACAAAAATACTATCTTTATTATACCCTAAGGATGTATCTTAATGTAGTTTGCATGAAGATGGGACTATAACAGACTGAGCAAAGTGCATTGCATTACGTGTCAGTTTTATAGAAGATAAGATATAGCTCTTGTCATACAGATACGGAAACACTGATATCAGTAATTATAAACTGTGAGGAATCCACAAGCATCCACATTGCATTCAAAATCCAGCAAGCAGCACTGGCAGACTAAGCAGACTAAGTAAGTTCTACTTTCTGTGTTCATTAGTTCCATATTACGCTGCGCTATGGGGTGAGGTTTTGTAAAGAACATTTTCCTCCAGACAAAGAACCAATCAGGCTACCATGATTTCTTTTTGGGTATACATTTTTTTCATGTTTTCTCTAGCAGGACCAGTGAACCCACAAGGTAACGTTGTTTAGCAGTTCCCTTTATGCATACAGAGGTACATGTAATAACACAGGAAGGCTGTTTGAAGGAGTGTCAAGTTGTCAGCCATTTCAAGTGACAATGGACTTACCCGTGACATACATGGTCTGGGAGATTATTGAATAGAAGTCTTGGATGTTAAAAAAAAGAAAACTACCACAAACAAGCTTCATCTCAAACATTTTCTGTTTGGACAAATTGTTTTAATGTTTAGATAAGGCTGGATGTCTACCAAATACACTTGAAATTACTTATGTTGACATCCATTTTTTTTCCCCGCATTATGTTAATGTGCATTTTATTGATATGAAGTTTTTAGACATGTACGATTGTTTCATTCCAAATCAAAATTCTGACAAAATTTTAATCTTTCAGAGATTCGGATGTATCCAAATTTCTGAATTTACAATAGTAATAAATTTAAATGAATCTGAAATTACGAAACAACATAAACAATTATCCAAATTTGAAAATGAATTAAAAATGTAAACATATTGCTGACTATTGCTGATTTCCTTCAAAGACGCTGTGTAAGGTACCTAAAGGAATTGATGTCATTTTGAAGCCAAATGGGCATTTAAATATTGATTTGATTTAAATTTTTCTTCTGTTTGCTCACTTTACACTTAACTTTATTATTATTATACAGGATTTATATAGTGCCGACAATTTATGCAGCACTTTACAATTTGAGGGTAGACAGTACAAATACAATACACTTTAATACTGTAGGAATCAGAGGGCCCTGCTCGTTAGAGCTTACAGTCTAAGACCCCATACACACTATTAGATTTTGAGCAGATTTTTGTCTTCAGATTTACCAAAACCATATAATATGAGGTCAAATCTTAAAGCGGTAGTAAACTCGGATTTTTGTACCACAAATTATACATAAGGAATTAGATGTTGTTACCATGAACCTATGCATCGCACACAGAAGGCAAATAGAACGTTCTTACTTGATAAAATCAACTTTTTTGGAAAGCTCCTGCCTGCTTGCAGCCGTTACCATTGTAACTCCAGTCTTCCACATCTAATAGTACTATACTTCCGCCCTCACTTGCTCTTCAGGGCCATAATCCTGCGCGTGTGCAGTAGTTCCCAAGCCAAGCCTTGTTTTTCTTTACCATGGCAACCTAGACCAGCGAATAGGAGCTGATACTCTGCTCACCATCTCCTACCTCTGTGATGTAGGGAGTCACATGGGGTTAAGGCTTAGCTTCAGAATGGGGAAGTATCGCAAGATCATGGGGCTGATGGCGACTAAGGAAATGACGTAGCCCCGACCAACAGCGAATGCGCCGGTGACATCACTGCACACAAAACAAAGGATTACCTTGACAGCAAGAAGGTAGGAAGCCATGCACACAGAGCACACGCTTCAATAGCTTTTAATGATTGATTTGACAAAAACTTAATAGAAGGGGTTTACTACCGCTTTAAGAGTTTCAATTTGTATGCAATCAGGCAGACCCTTGCACTACATGGCTTTAGTAAATCTGAAGACAAAAATCTGCAGAAAATCTAATAGTGTGTATGGGGTCTAAAGGCCCATACACACAGTGCGAATTTCAGATGGGAATTGTTGTCCAAAATTCTTACCGTTAGTAAGCTCCTTTCGACAGCCGCCTGACAAAACGTACGAGCAAGACTCCGCATGCTCAGAAAAGAAAAAAAAAGAGATGCAAAAATATTCAAAACATTACGTCACTTCTGACGTTGAGTTCGGTCGAACGAAAATTCTCGAATAGTCAGTATGCTTTACAAAATCATGGACACGCGCTTTTGACAAAAATCAGAAGCGCGGTCGTACAACAATCGAACCGTGTTTATGAGGCTTAAGAGGGAGGGTCAGGAGATACATCTGACAAGATAATAACTGTGGGGGATGTGCTGATGGTGAAAATAAATGTAGAGTTATTAGGTGGGTGCCAAATAGGCTGCTCTGAAGAGATGAGTTTTCAGGGATCGTGTGAAAGTACTCAAAGTAGGAGATAGTCGGACAAATTGGGGTAGAGCATTCCAAAGGATGGGAAAGGCTCAGAAGAAGTACTGGAG
>BLSH010149212.1:433373-455220 GCA_018402905.1 Glandirana rugosa
AAATATTGGAACGAACAAATAATGGTATATCAGAACTAACCTAGAGACCGTCGAGGAAAATGAGATTAGTATTGAACCTCCTTCGTGAATGGAGCGGGAAAGTCAACTTTAGATAATAGGTACGGTTCAATAGTAGGGCGGGAGGATTAAACTTCTCATCGGACCAAAATTCCCTGTGTTATTATCGGACCTCCCTTCAGTCTTTTGACGATTTCGATGGCCGATGCTATAGGTGCTGTAACGGGTATCGGCCGTTGGGATACAAGAATGGTAGTCACCTGAGTTTCCAGAAGAGTTGGACCCGTCTGTTTCCGGATTGGTACCAGAAAGTTGACATATTTGTTCCCGTGTCGAGAAAATCTGTTAAGGGACTTGCCTTGTTTATACAGTTGAAAGACCATGGTTAGGCCTTTGTCTGCCCAGGTTGAGAAGACCTTTGAGTCCACTGATGGTAAGAACATAGGGTTGCCGGCTATGGGCAATGTCGTGGATATCGTAGCCGGTAGCTTTAGCAGTTTTCTGACTTCCCTCCAGGCTATTATTGTGTCCCTTAAAACCAGGCTACTCTTCAAATTAGGAGGGCGGGATGATAACTTGGCATGGATAATAGATTTCAACTGAAAGGGCGAGGTAAGTGCTTCCTCCAAGTTATGATTAGAGTAAAAGGAGCTGCCAGAGATCCAATCAAGACTATATGGTAATAAACAAGCAAGGTTATAAAATCTCAGATTAGGGAGACCGGCCCCTGCCTCGCTCTTCGGGAGGCAGAGTTTCTTGAGCGCTATTCTGGGTCGTTTGCCTTTCCACAAGAAAAGTGGTCATAGCAGAGTGGATTTTTTGCACGTCTTTATGTTTGAGTAAGAGGGGTAGCGTTTGTAGAGGATAAAGTAATCTGGCAAATTATATCATCTTGACTAGATGGCATCTCCCGAAGAGCGAAAGAGGGAGGGCACCCCACCCAAATAATTCCTTAGTGATTTTGGATATAAGTGAGGGTACCAATGTGAATTCCCAGGTAGGTAAGATGGTGCTTAGTGACCATAAAGGGTGAGGACGATTTCCAAGACTCCGCCCTGTGAGGGTTAAGGGGCAGTATTTCGCTTTTTTGAAGTTTATTCTCAGGCCAGTGCATTCCCTGAATGTCTGGAGGGTGCTCGTCAAGTATTTAAAGTCTTTAGGGGGGTTAGAGGAGAATAGGAGGATGTCGTCAGCAAATAGAGCTGAGCAACACCTCCTGTCTCCGATCATAATACCACTTATCCCTTGGGGTGAGTTGAGTTATCTGGAGAGAGGCTCTATGGCTAAATTGAAAAAAAAGGGGACAAGGGACAGCCTTGGCGTGTGCCTTTAGCTAGAGGGAAGACAGGGGAAATAAAATTGGGGGTGACTAGTAGGGCTGAGGGGGAAGCGTACATTGTATTTATGAAATTTGTAATAGGGCCAGAGAATTGTCCATGACCATGAAAAACCATTGGAGACTGATATTATCAAAAGCTTTCTCAACATCTAAGGAGATTATGGCGATATCTTGCTCGGGGTGTTGTTTGGCGTGTTCTAGGGTGAGTAAGACCTTTCTAATGTTTAGCGTAGCAGACCTACCTTGCACAAATCCAGATTGAGCTGGATGAATGATTGTGGGGAGGATTTTGGCCAGCCTAGAAGCGACAATTTTTGAGAGGATCTTGGCATCAACATTTATAAGGGAAACGGGTCTATACGATCCAGGGGATAGTGGGTCTTTATCTTTTTTTGGCGATGAGTTTGATATGGGCTAGCGAGCCTGTTGGCAAGTAAGGGCCCCCATCCCAGATTGTGTTGTACAAGTGTAGGAGCGTGTCTGAGGTGAAATTGAGGGTAAGTTTGTAAGAGTCAGAAGAGAGCCCATCTGGGCGAGGGGCTTTACCGGTGGCCATTGTTTTGATGGTGGCTTGGACCTCCGTCAAGGAAACGGGAGCATTCATTGCTTCTAATTGATCGCTCGAGATGCTAGGAAGTTGGAGTGAAGCCAGCAAGCCTTTAGCTTTGTCTGTGTCAATCAAGTCCTCAGTGTATAGATCTTTATAGAAGTTTGTGAGGATGGCTTCCATCTCTGAGGGTTTATTAGTGGTATTGCCTAGGGGATCTCGCAGTGCCATGATATGTGTTGGGGGGTGGCGACCCGAGGACATTTGAGCCAGGAGCCTTCCCGATTTATTGCCGTATTTATGAAAAAAGAGAGAGGAGTAGAAATGGTTAGAGGACTCCTGTTGCAAAGACCAATGATCGAAAGCGTTTTTAGCTAGCTGCCAGGCTCGAATGTTCTCGGGGGTCCGTGCAGAGTTTAACATCTGATGGGCCTCTCTAAGTGCCTTACTGGCCTGGTTATGACTGTTATGGGCCTTTTTTTTTAAAACGAGCCGCAAAGGAGATAATGTGGCCCCTGAGGAAGGCGTTTCCAGCTCCCCAAAATAGGTTGGGTGTGGAAAGGTGTTCCTTGTTGTTTGTCATGTACTCAGTCCAGGCATGTAGAAGGGTGGACTTTAGCTCCTCGTTATTGTTAAGATAGGAAGGGAAACGCCACGTCGGTGTGTTCGGTCTGCGCGCCAGGTTGGAGATCTCAATAGTAACTGGGGAATGGTCCGCTATAGCCATACTCTCTATGGATGCCGAAGACACCATAGGGAGTAGGGCAGGAGAAGCAAAGAAATAGTCTATCCGGGAGAAAGTCTTGTGGGGGGGATGAGTAAAAGGTATACTCTTTGTCTATGGGATGCTTCAAGCGCCAAACGTCAGTCAAGCGGAGGGATGCGATGGTATGGGCGAGAATAGATTCTTGGTCAGGGTCAGTTGAACGATGGCCTGGTGTTAAGGAGCGGTCTTCCGCAAGGTGCATCACTAAATTTAGATCGTCGCCTAGGAGATTTAAAGGTTCCGTGATTTGTAGGGCCCATGTCGACATGGTTTGAAAATAGGTCTGAGTAGGTGAGTTATCAGCATAGATGTTAGAAATAGCTATGTCGCGGTCAGCAATGGTGAGATGGAGGGTAACCCTACGCCCTATGGTGTCAGTGTCTAATGCCCGGACTTTGCTCGTGGAGAAGAATGGCAACTCCTGCCTTTCTTCCCACCGAGGGGGAGCCAAAGACTTACCCCACTCACAGCTTACGGAGTCTGGGAATATCATCTACCCCTAGATGGGTTTCTTGCAAAAGAGCTATGTCGGCTTTTAGCCTCTTCAAATGTCTAAGTACGTGCATACGTTTTTGGGGGGATCTCAGTCCCCTGACGTTCCATGTGACTATTTTCAAGTTATTCCCGAGCTCAGGAGGATCCATAATAGCGTTGAGAATTGGTCTCTTAGAAGACAGGGCCAGCAGCATTTCTGCGAGTAACATAGACCTCCGGGGCTGGGGAATAGAAAAATATAAGAGCGTACATTCCTAAACATGAGAAACAATTTAACAAAATATTTTGAACACCATGGTGGTAAGCCATAAAACATATACATTACAGACTTCACTTTTTTCCACATGGGATGGTTCCCTGTATCACAGCTGCCCATCCCCGCCTAAAGTAGTCCGATTTGGTCCTGGAGGAGAAAGGTTGTAGAGGAGGGTGGTATAGGGGTAGGGTGCGGGGGGGGGGTACAAGAAGGAAGGGAGAAGGAAGTGTAAGGAGGGTGGAAGAGGGTTAGATGAGGTAGAGCTAAGAGGAAAGGGAAAAGAAGGAGTAAGCATGGGATCCATAATGCTGTGTGACCGGGGGTGCACCAGAAACTGCCCCCAGCAACCAGCTTAAAAGTAGGGTGTGCTCCCAAGGGAGTAACCATGAGGGCAGACCCAATTTAAACATTAACAATCCAGAATAACAAACATTAAATTCAATGAGAAAGCATAACCTAGGTAGATAAGTGAAATGCCATTCCATAGCCTCGTGGCATATGACAAACTGATTGCAGCAAGAGATGGAATTATGTGGGGTCCCCTTGTTTGGGGGACATAGAAATTGACACTTACAGTTCGTTGTTCAGTCAGCTATGGGTAGGTGTCGTAGTAGGGACCTGGGAGTGAGAACTAAGCCTTGCGTAGGTACTAGGTGGCCACAGAACACAGTTAATGTCGGGTACATCATTTGGGATGATATGACCCTAGTGATTTCAGGCTTTGGCCTGTGACAAATAAATTTCCGGAAGCCCAAATCGTACCCTCTTGTATGCAGGTTTCTCCGGGCTCAGAAGCTTATTAGATAAGATAGATGATTTCTTAGGTGCTCTGTGCATGTCGGTGGCTGGCGGTGGTGACTGGTCCATGTCAGACGGTAGGGTGTTGACTAAGTAAGCTTCGGCTTCTTGTGGTGATGTGAACAAGAGCTTTTCCCCTTGAGGGGACTGGAAGTAGAGGGTAGCCGGATAGGCCAGACTGAATCTAACATTTCGCTTGTGAAGGGCCGAACAGACTGGAGAAAAGGCTTTCCTTTGTTGCATGACCTCAATTGAATAGTCCGCAAAAATTAATAAAGTGGATTCCTCAAAGGTTAGATTCCGAGCTCTGCGGAAGGGTTGCAAGATGGCTTGCTTGTCCACATAATTAAGATAGCGGACTATCACCGCTCTGGGTTTGGTGCGGGTCTCCGAAGGGGGGCCAATTCTATGAGCCCTTTCAACTACACAAGGTGCGCAAAGGCCTAGAAGCCCAGGAATGTCCACGGTGCAGATTTTAGATAAGTCGTGGGAGGAGTAGGACTCTGGTAGGCTGATTATACTGTATCTGTTTTCTAAATCAATGACCTTTTCCCGGAGTTCTTTTTGGACCGTGGTCAGCTTAGCCACGGCTGCTGTTAAGGCAGTGGTGTCGTCCTCCATGGCGGAAATCCTGACTTCAGCATGGTCTATTCTGGCTGTCTGCAGTTGAAAGTCCTTGCGGAATTGCTCAAGGCCTTTGCTTACTGCTGAATCCACTGCCTCAGTTATAATAGGTCTAATCAGGGCCACTACTGCTTGGGCAATGTCAGCTGGAGAAGGTGTATCAGCTGTAGGCAGCCCTGTGGTGCACTGGGAGGGTTGGAGGCCTGTAGCACCCGTAGTTGGAGGAGGGGGGCCGTTAGTACAGCCGCGTACCAAGGTACCAGAGGTGTAGCAGCCATGGCGGGTGTGCCACGTGTCTCTTCTCCTCCTTGCGGCGGGTTTGCAACAAACGATCGTGCCCCCGAACGTTCAACAAAACGATCCATGCGGGTCCCGGGGAGCGCGGGGATCGTGCCGGGGGTAGCATGAGTGGTAGCGGGGTGTCCCTCCAAGGATTTGCGGTGATTGAAGCAGGTTTTTGTGGCGTGGAGTCGGAGCTGAACTCTCCTAGCTACTCTCCATGCGGCGCCGGAACCGGTAGTACACCTAAACTTAAGGGGGGGATAGGCCTGACATATGCTCAAAAATATTATTGGGCTTGTAGCCTCACTAGGATCGTAGACTGGCACGTTCACTCAAAATCCAAAGCATGGGTTTCGCTAGAGGGGGCGTTCTCGGAGGTGCCTCTAAGATATCTACCCTGGCTCCGACCCAACCTTCACTCAAGCCAAGTGAAGGATCACCCGTTGATTGGTCATACGCTATCCACTTTGCAAGCAGCGAACAAGCCGTTGCAGCTCTCCTCCTTCCCGGGTCCCCTCAGCCCACTCATACACAACGAAGTCTTTCTTCCGAGCACATCAGATTCTCTGATCAGAGAGGTGGGAAAAGATTTTCTAGGAAAAGGGGAGAATTTCTTTAATAGAGGTTCATTTTTATCCTTTAAGGCGTTGGAAGCCTTAATACCAACGCATAAACTTTCCTGGCTTGGGTACCTGCAAATTAGACATTATGTTATGTCCACAAAACCGCTGGCGGATTGGTACGGACTGCATACCCCCTTTGAGGCTATCTGCAACAGAGCAGAACCCCAGAGACACCTGATCTCTGAAATCTATGCCAACATGTTCGTGAAATTTGATCCCAAACAGAACAGCACCTCCCGTCAATGGGAGAGAGAACTATCAATAGATCTGTCCGTTCGCGAATGGGAACACATATTTACTCATATCCACAAGGGCTCGATCAATGTCTCAGTCCAGGAAAACGAGTTCAAAATGTATTCTAAATGGTACCGAACACCAGATAGATTGCACAAATTTTACCCGTCAGTCTCCAAAAACTGCTGGCGCTGCAACGAGGAGGGTTCGCTCCTCCATATCTGGTGGTTGTGTCGATTGATCCAGCCCTTCTGGAAGAAAATTCATGACGTTATAGCTGAAATCACGACTTTCTCTCTGGACCTTTCCCCGGCCCAATATCTCTTACACCACGCCTCCATTTCACAAAAACAGTATCGCAAATCGCTAGCTCTCCACCTAATTAATGCAGCTAAACAGTGTTTCCCCCTTCACTGGAGGGACACAAACCCTCCCATGGTGGAAGAGTGGATCAAAAGAACGCAAAAAATCGTGTAACTGGAAGACCTAGTTCACCAAGCTGGAGACTCCCCCGGAAAATTTTACAATACATGGGCTTGTTGGATAGAGTTTATTAATAGGAGATGTGACCCGCAACTGACCCCCTAAGTTATGAGACTAAAGGTGGACTCCCTTTTACAGAGAAAGGGGTTGGGGGTGGGAGAGGCTTGGCCCCCTTTTGCTCCACTCTCACATTTACTTTGACAGCACTTTGGAGGTATTTTTTTTCCTCTTCTTCTACCCCTCTTCTTCCCTATCCCCTCTCCCCCCTCCCCCCTCCGTTTCCCATATAATGAAACAGACTACCGCTGTTGATCAAACCCAACATTCCAAGGTCCCAGGACTGAGGTTCGGAGTCCTTCGGAAACTAGGTCGGGGCCTTGGGGCATTGGGTGGACATGCCCCCGCCATCCCACAGACTGTTCCCATTTGGGATGGGGGGCGGTTCCACGGCAGGTCCGTCCGTCGGCCCAGAGGCCTACAAATATGCCCTGCGTCCAATCTACACATTTCTCCCTATCTCAGGTCTTGCAACTAACGGCCTGTACTAATGGTTCTCTACAGACCTCCCGTTATTATCAATATTGCATTATATCTGTTTGCAGGGATTAGGGTGTTTCTTTTAGCATAAGGTACAGCCCTCAATATGGGCAACTAAGTCTGTATTTCCCTATTTTTGTATTTCTATATTATCATCCTTTTACACATAAGGAAGGGAACTTCCCCCACAGAATGTCTATACTTATATGTCTGTTTACTGCTGTTTATTTCAATAAAAAAGATTGAAACAAAAATAATTCAATCGCGAGGTGGATCTGCGTGGGGAGCAAGGTAGCCAGCCCAGGGTAAGGTGTACTGGAGCGTGGTCTGACCATAGTCTGAGACCAATGGTGCAAGCTGGGTTAAAATCTAGTAGGGATTGAGAGAGGAATGCATAATCTATCCTGCTATATGAGCTATGTGCAACTGAGTAAAATGTATAATCTCTCTCAATGGTGTGAAGTACTCACCATATATTCACCAAGGCAAGGTTGGTGAAGATAGAGCGCATCTTGGTGAAAGTGGAGGGGGGGATACGGGACTTACCCGTAGAATAGTCCAGTCTGGGAATGAGGGCAGTATTCAAATCTCCTCCCAGAATCAGATTAAGAGTCCCGAAGGTATCCAGGTGGGCTGTCACAAGGGAGAGGAAGTTGAACTGTTCCTGGTTAGGAAGATAAACGCAGCGTATATATATATATATATATATATATATATATATATATATATATATATACACACACACACACACACACTATACAGTATATATATATTATATATATATATATATATATTTTTTTTTTTTTCTTTTTTTTCTTTTTTACATTTTTGTAAATATTTTATTATATCTTTTCATGTGACAACAACACTGAAGAAATGACTCTTTGATACAATGTAAAGTAGAGAGTGTACAGCTTGTATAACAGTGTAAATTTGCTGTCCCCTCAAAATATCTCAACACACAGCCATTAATGTCCAAACCACTGGCAACAAAAGTGAGTACACCCCTAAGTGAAAATGTCCAAATTGTGCCCAATTAGCCATTCTCCCTAAGTGGTGGGGGGTCAGCCTGTCAAAACTCAGGCCATACGCCGCACACTGCATTAAATTGGTCTGCATGGCTGTCGTCCCAGAAGGAAGCCTCTTCTAAAGATGATGCACAAAAAAGCCCACAAATAGTTTGCTGAAGACAAGCAGACTAAGGACATGGATTACTGGAACCATGTCCTGTGGTCTGATGAGACCAAGATCAACTTATTTGGTTCAGATGGTGTCAAGCATGGGTGACGGCAGCAAGGTGAGGAGTACAAAGACAAGCCTACTGTCAAGCATGGTGGTAGTCATGGTCTGGGGGTGCATGAGTGCTGCCGGCACCGGGGAGCTAGAGTTCATTGAGGGAACTATGAATGCCAACATGTACTTTGACATACTGAAGCAGAGCATGATCCCCTTCCTTTGGAGCCTGGGACGCAGGGCAGTATTCCAACATGATAACAACCCCAAACACACCTCCAAGATGACCACTGCCTTGCTAAGGAAGCTGGGGGTAAAGGTAATGGACTAGCCAAGCATGTCTCCAGACCTAAACCCTATTGAGCATCTGTAAGGCATCCTCAAATGGAAGGTGGAGGAGCGCAAGGTCTCTAACATTCACCAGCTCCATGATGTCGTCATGGAGGAGTGGAAGAGGACTCCAGCGGCAACCTGTGAAGCTCTGTTGAACTCCATGCCCGAGAGGGTTAAGGCAGTGCTGGAAAATAATGGTGGCCACACAAAATATAGTTATTTTTAGGGGACAGCAAATTTACACTGTTATACAAGCTGTACACTCACTACTTTACATTGTAGCAAAGTGTCATTTCTTCAGTGTTGTCACATTAAAAGATAGAATAAAATATTTACAAAAATGTGAGATGTTGGATGTTAGAGACCTTATGCTTCTCCACCTTCCATTTGAGGATGCCCCGCAGATGCTTAATAGGGTTTAGGTCTGGAGACATGCTTGGCCAGTCCATCACCTTTACCCTCAGCTTCTTTAGCAAGGCAGTGGTGGTCTTGGAGGTGTGTTTGGGGTCATTATGTTGGAATACTGCACTGCGGCCCAGTCTCCAAAGTGAGGGGATCATGCTCTGCTTTATTATGTCACAGTACATGTTGGCATTCATGGTTCTCTCAATGAGCTGCAGCTCCCCAGAGCCGGCAGCACTCATGCAGCCCCAGACCATGACACTCCCACCACCATGCTTGACTGTAGGCAAGACACACTTGTCTTTGTACTCCTCACCTGGTTGCCGCCACACACGCTTGCCACTATCTGAACTAAATAGGTTTATCTTGGTCTCATCAGACCACAGGACATGGTTCCAGTAATCAATGTCCTTAGTCTGCTTGTCTTCAGCAAACTGTTTGTGGGCTTTCTTGTGCATCATCTTTAGAAGAGGCTTCCTTCTGGGACGACAGCCATGCAAACCAATTTGATGCAGTGTGCAGCGTAAGGTTTGAGCACTGACAGGCTGACCCCCCACCCCTTCAACCTCTGTATCAATGGTGGCAACACTCATAGGTCTATTTGCCAAAGACAACCTCTGGATATGACGCTGAGCGTACACTCAACTTCTTTGGTCGACCATGGCGAGGCCTGTACTGAGTGGCTGTTCACCTGTTAAACTGCTGTATGGTATTGGTCACCGTGCTGCAGCTCAGTTTCAGGGTCTTGCCAATCTTCTTATAGCCTGGGCCATCTTTATGTAGAGAAACAATTCTATTTTTCATATCCTCAGAGAGTTTTTTGCCATGGGGTGCCATTCTGAACTTCCAGTAACCAGTATGAGAGAGTGAGAGCAATAACACCAAATTTAACACACCTGCTTCCCATTCACACCTGAGATCTTGTAACACTAACAAGTCACATGACACCAGGGAGGGAAAATGGCTAATTGGTCCCAGTTTGGACATTTTCACTTAGGGGTGTAATCACTTTTGTTGCCAGTGGTTTAGACATTATTGGCTGTGTGTTGATTTACAAGCTATACAAGCTGTACACTCACTACTTTACACTGTAGCATAGTGACATTTCTTCAGTGTTGTCACATGAAAAGATATAATAAAATATTTACAAAAATGTGAGGGGTGTACTCACTTTTGTGAGATACTATATATATATATATATATATATATATACACACACACATACGGTATATATATATATATATATATATATATATATATATATATATATACATACATATACACACACTCACACATATACATACACACACTATACTGTATATATATATATATATATATTTTCTTACACTGCCTGTACTGATTGTATATACTCTACACTAGATCTATACACTACACTGCCTACACGCCACTAACTAAACTAGATCAACGTTCCAGTCTCCACGTTCACACACTACACACGGCCACTGTCCAAGCAGCCCAATATAGTATGGGGCGTGGACGGAGTCCCCTGAGCCAACTCCCCATAATGTTCAGAATTCGGTGAACGGCCGAACACCCAATGTTCGAGTCAAACTTACGTTCGACTCAACTGAACAGAAAGAGAGCGAGACCGCTCCAGGTGTGCGATGGTAATTACCTTCCGGATGGTCAGGTGCTGGTCCGGAGACCGATGTCCAAATCAATATAAAATCCAAAAGAGGAAGACTGCACTCCGATATCCGAGAAAAAGGTTGTCATTTATTGTGAACCAACAAAAAGTAAATCCAGGCAGACAAAAACAAAAGCTGTGTACACAGGTTGACGCGTTTCATGGATGAAGGATCCGCTTATTCATAACCTCTGCGGAGTTTATGAATTTTTCAGAGGTTATGAATAAGCGGATCCTTCATCCGTGAAACGCGTCAACCTGTGTACACAGCTTTTGTTTTTGTCTGCCTGGATTTACTTTTTGTTGGTTCACAATAAATGACAACCTTTTTCTTGGATATCGGAATGCGGTCTTCCTCTTTTGGATTTTATAATACGTTCAACTCAAACCGAGGGCTCATCCCTACTAATGATTTGTTCGGGGCCAAAATTATGTCTCTCTCTCTCTCTCTCTGTGGAGTCTATACTTCTTTTACGTAAGAAAGGTATGCTAGCTTTAGAAATTGCAGCTTGGCATTGCATGCTATTATGAAGTCTATGATCTACTACAGGGGTCCTCAAACTATGGCCCTCCAGTTGTTCAGGAACTACAATTCCCATCATGCCTACTCATGTCTGTGAATGTCAGAGTTTTGCAATGCCTCATGGGATGTGTAGTTCCGCAACAGCTGGAGGGCCGTAGTTTGAGGATCCCTGATCTACTAGAACGCCTTTCATTGTTATTTAAAATATAAAGCATCTATTTGTTTTTAATAACAAGCAGACATATCCATAATCCAACCAGTACAAAATACAACAATGTTTTTTGTTTCTAACAGGAACAGTCAAGGATGAACCGATGGACCAACGGAGACCAAGGAGGGGGTTACACACAGCAACCATGGAATCCTTACCCTACAGGTCAGTTATTATTTAATAGCACATGAAGCCTCACTGTCAAAGAACCATCTGTGTTGCCCATAGCAACCAGCTAGATTCTTTCAATCAAATTCCAGCTATTCAGTAGAAGTTGTCACTATGGGAAAGTCAGATTGTTCCTTTTTAAAGCTCGATTCATGCACATGGTAACTATGCAAATGTGTTTTATTATTATGTACTGTCTGTTCTATATTGATCAGGCCCTGCTGCAAACAACCCATATAATTCAGCACAGAATGCCCCACCATCAACCCAGCCAGCTGAAGAAGTAGATATGTCTGCGTTCCGCAAAGTGCTGCTTAAAGGAGAACCAAAAGTTTTAGGAGTAAGTATATAAACACATTAGAAATATTTAAAAGTTTAGTCCATCAAAAAGTGATATTTCTGTTTCAGACATGGGCACACTGATTTATGTACCAGCTCTCTAAATCCTTCCTTTGGTTTCTAGGTCCATTAACTTCCTACAGCCATTAAAAAGAGGTATCACTTTTTCCAAAACATAAGTGGTGACTTTTGGACCATTCTGTGCATTCAAAATACTGAAACTTCAATTCAGTGTGTCATAGATTCCCCAAGGTGAGAAAGAAAGGAGAGAGCAAGGAAGAAAAGAAAGTCAAGGAAGGGAAAGGGATAATGAAATGTTCTGCTGTATCCAAAGCAAAACACTGCATTTTGAATGAACGTATTCTTTAGTAAACACAGAGGCAAAACTTTTCTTATTGAACATTAAAGAGGATCTTCAGTTGGTTTGAAAAAAAGTAAACATCAGCATCTACAAATACTGTAACTGCTGACTTTTAATAATAGGACACATACCTGTCCAGGGATCCAGCAGCATCCTCACCAGGGCCGGTTCTTTGCCAGTCTTTGGGTTCCTGGTGCCAGCATGTTTACTGTGGGAAGCTGACTGTGACTCCTTGTGGCTTCACAGATGGCTTGTATGAGGCATGCTGCACTTTGTGAATGGCCCCGCACCCATCTGTTATGTGTCCCAAGAGGTTGCGGGCGGGAAAGGGGGGTTTGGTGGAGAGAACTTTCGGAGGTATCTCGTAGGCGATTCAAGCAGAGGTAGGAGTGGATACCTGACTAGATACCCCCCCCCCCCAATATATGTAATGTGCCAAAAAAGTTAGGGGAAGTTCCTCTTTAATGAGTGAGTGTCTCAATCAAAGCAATTAGTGAGCTATTTGACAGTGCAGCTTTGCCAAGTCAGAAATATCTCTCATTTTACTGTGATCAAAGTTCTATGTCTTGCACTGCAACCACAATTCTAACAGCCTCTAACATGGTGGGAGTCATAGGCGTGTGCCAGGTGTGCCTGGGCACACCCTAATAATTACGTGCAGTGCCAATTCCCCCTACTGACAGGGCTTCCCCCTGTGTTGCCCCCTTCTCACTCCGCAGTGCTGCTGATTTCTCTCCTCTCCCCCAACTGCTGTGGGGGATGTTTCAGGAAGGAGAGCAGGGGAAGATGCTAGCAAATAGGGCATTTACCAGCGCCTTCCTTTTCTAAATGAACACAGTGAACACACTCACTCACTGTGTTCATTTATAACTGAAGCATAGTAAACTGAGCACTTACCATTCATTCACTGTCCTGTGCAACAGAGGCTGCAGAGAAAGGTATACATGTTTGACTTTGGGGTGCACACCCTAATGCAATAGGCTGTGCACACCTATGGTGGGAGTGTACTTCTTCATACTTTTGCTGCATTACTTCCTCTTTCTATTTGGGGATGTGAGAAATTTCTAAAATACTGACATTTGTTTTTTTAAATCAAGCTTTATATATTCAAGAGATATATGTAAGAGAAAGTTGCACTGGGGTGTTGAAAATTATTTTCCTGCATCACAAGCAGGGGTTCTCAGATCACCAAATTACTGACATGAGGGTGCAGGGTGGATGGCCATAAAGCAACGACCTGCATAAAATCGTAAAGCTCTGTGCATGCTGTATGAATCTCCAGGTTTCGCTTTCAGTTTTGACTGAAGCATTCACATTGTCCATCCACATTTGCAAACAATAATGATGTTTATTCCTGTGGCAAAATGAGACAGGTGGTACGGAAGTACACCAAATATTGCTAAATATTCAGAAGAACAATCCCTTAGATAAACCAGGAAAGCAAAGTACTGCTCTATATATGTAAGGTTCCAAGAAACTTATACAGTAAATTAGTGGAATGAGTGGGATCTGGGTCAGGGTTTACCTTAGGTCAGGGCTGAATGAGTAGTCCAGGCAGCTCTCCGGTACCTCCCCCTGGTTCTAGAGTGTTAGAGAATTTTCTAGAAACTAGTGGGCAGAGGCTAGGAGGGTTGTACTGCATATTTAGGGGAACTTAACCAATCCCCAGTCCGTAGGCCTGGCAGGGGACTAAGTGATCCCATAAATATTATTGAGTCATGCCAGGAGGGGAAGTTGGGTGGAAGATGGAGATGCAGTGCTGAGGGAGACTGTTGGTGGCCCTCGAGGGACAACTGCCGGGTAGGGGCTCTACCTCAGGCTGGGGCTCAGGTGGCTGGCCTGGAAGTATCCTACCACAGGAGAAGTTTGAAGGAGGCTTTCCGGATAGGCAGCAGGAGCAAGGAAAGGACAGTGTGAGTACTACAGCATGGTGCAGGGACTGACAAGGGTAGAGACTGCCAAATGTAGCAGGTATCTCTAAAAGACAGCGGCATGCTTAAGTCTTCTTTAGCCTTGCCCTGGGAGATATCCAAAGTGTCAGTCAGAGCAACGAGGTGGGTTGGTGAAGAGGCAGCCAGGTGGACTAGCATTTTCCTGCAGTAGTAAAGCCGGTATCAGTGTCTACAGGGGGAGTTGGAGGTACTCCAGGATGCAGTTCCCAACCCATTGTGTTACTTTCTAGAGGGACTACGAGTTCCTAGCCTGTAAGGGACTGTTGCTGATCTTACAGAGATCATATTGTGCTACTTCTCAAGGGACTGAGAATTTTTAGCCTGTAAGGGGCTATTGCTAACCTAACAGACTGTTAGCCTGAACAGAGGAATTAATCAGAACTCTAGTTGTACAGTATAAAGGAGAAGAATCAATCAGAGCTGGAGTTGTATAGAAGGAGAAGGAGCAATCAGAGTTGTATATAGGGAGGAAGTTGTCCCTGGTTTTGTAATTTTCAAGTTGGGCATCCCAGAATTCCCATCCCCATCCAAGTTATTACCCCCCAATAAAACATACAAACAAGCTCAAGGACTGTGTCTGGACAAAAGTTGAATTTGTTGTGTGCCTGGCTGTGCAGCAATGGGAAACCCTGCTACGTGCTACATTAGTATGTAAAATCTTTGGAAGCCCACTGTGGCCACAACATACAACATCGTGGTCCATCTGTACCAGTTAGGAAATGTCTTCTGATTGTTTGCTATTAGTTACTACAATTTTAGTATATTCCTAACAGCTTTTTCTAGACTGGCATTTTAATGATTTTTCAGAAGGCAGTAAAAGGTGTGTGCTTGAACCAATGTTGGATCAATTTTTGCCAGAGCTGTGCAAAGTCTTTATTGTGGAATGGTATGTCTCATCTTGTTTGCAGAAATCTTTTCTCCTTCCTCACAAATTTTGACCACTGCTGCACATGCACAGCTTAAAGGGGTTGTAAACCCTCACGTTTTTTCACTTTAATGCATGCTATGCATTAAGGTGAAAAACCTTTTGTTGTGCAGCTGCCCCCAGAGCACCCCTTTTACTTACCTGAGCCCGATTGTTCCAGCGACGGAGAAGAGCACACCAGCTCCAGCCGGTGTCTCCGGTCCTCATTGGATAGATTGATAGCAGCAGGAACCATTGGTTCCCGCTGCTGTCAATCAAATCCAATGACGCAAGAACTGGGGGGTGGGGCCGAGTCCTGCTGTCTGTGTCGATAGATGCAGCAGCAGGACACGGGAGCGTGCCGGCACGAGTGCCCCCAGGGAAAGCGCTTCTCCGTGGGGGCACTTGATGTGGGGAGGAGCAAGGAGTGCCTCTGGGGGATTCCAGAAGAAGAAGATAGGGGCCACTCTGTGAAAAATAGCTGCAGAGGAGGCAAGTATGACATGTTTCTTATTAAAAAAAAAGTTTTACAACCCCTTTAATGTACAATCCTGACATCTGCTGAGAGAGCGATAGAGAGACCAGTAATGTACAGAGAGGAGAGAGAAGAGAGTAGTAGAAGAACAGAACATTAGGAAATTCTGTGCCATTTGGTATGCCCGTAGTGTGGGAGTAAGGTAGGGACAAAGCTGATGGATGGGGAGAGGCAGGAGCAGTATTAAAGTATAACTAAAGGCAAAACTTTTTTTTTTAGTTTTGGATAGAGTGGAGAGGGATTAGAGCAATGAAACACTCTGAATAGAGGGGACCTCCAGGCAGTGGCGTATCATCCATGGGTGCAGGGTGTTCACTGAACACGGGCCCCGAGGGTCGGGGGGCCCACAGTGCTCTGACCAACACTGCATGTAAGGATGATCTGTCCTTGGTTGACAGCCGGGGATTATCGGTGCGGTGTGGGCTTGCACACGGGCCCACTAATTTCATGATACGCCCCTGCCTCCAGGTACTGCCTACTTACTCTAATTACAAATGTGATATAGAATATATTGTGAAACATAGGCTGTATGAACTAAATGGACTAATTAGCAATGGGAGGGAGCTGTTCGGTGCACTGCATATATGAAACTCAAACAATAAGAAACCTGAACTTGGCTCAACCTACGCCTCTCTAAAAATTATGCTCACTGCACATACAAGGAAGGTACAAAAAGTTTATTGATACACATAAGACGAATAAGTTAAAGCAGTTCATGTGAACACATAGACATTGGACAAAATGTGGGTTCAAAAACACCAAAACCCCCCTCCTCCCTGCCTCTCCTCTCCCAATTCCTGACCCTGAAGGATGGAAAATAGGGATGCAGTGGGACAATGGGAAGCAAATTGATTGGTGGATTTCCCAAGAGTATCCTCACAAGACTGGTATGTGTATGATGAAGAGGTGAATACCCATGATGGTAAGTATAACATCCAAACTAGGTTGGGAAACTGGTGACTGGGTGTCTGAAAAAAACAAACAATGTTCAAGTAGGGACAATGTAGATCCCAGCAAGCAAGGGCTCGAGTGGTGGTCAAGAGGGGGCTCTACATCAGTGCTGAGGACATCCCTGGTGTGGATAATGTCTTAGGAGGGATTCCAATGATGCACACCCCTCTCGCACCACTGTCTTATAGCCCTAGGGAAAAACAGTCCTGGTCAAAACCAGACCCATTTGTAATCCATAAATATGCAGCTCAAACAAGGTTGTATACTTATCAGTCCTTGGGGTATCATCAGTGGCCATCCATCAGTAGATAGAGCATAGATGATGCATTGCCGATTCAAAGGTGTAGTCCATGGTTGCAATTGTAGAGCATCATGTAGTCCCAAACTAAAGAGGAATGCCAAGGAAAGGAGTGTGCCAGAGAGGGCAGGGGGCTGGGTAGCCTGACTGGTTTTGCCAAGCCAGTTGCTTCAGAGGCTAGAAATTCCGGTGGTGATCTGTCCCCATCCTCCACAATACTGGCTTTGAATGGTGGCTTCCCCATCCCCATTGGCTGTATCTGTGACCCGGAAGCGTCATGTGTCAGGATCAGAGTCCTTGCCCCGGAAGTGACATAAGTCAGGATTGAGGCTCAGGACAGGTTACATGCTCCCGCATCATCACAGGGGCGGCCACTGTGCATGCAACCACACAACAGGAAGTTAAAAACTGACCTGAATAAAGTAAAAAGCAACAAAGTCCATGTAATGTAACCTGTTCATATTGGCGGCCACTAGGGGGAGCCCAAAGTCAGTTGGGAGCTGTGTGGGAACAGGGCAAGTCTCATTAACCACTTCAGCCCCGGAAGGATTTCACACTTTAAGACCAGAGCACTTTTTGCGATTCGGCACTGCATCGCTTTAACTGACACTTGCGCGGTCGTGAGAAATTGTACCCAAAAGAAATTTGCGCCCTTTTTCCCCACAGATAGAGCTTTCTTTTGGTGGTATTTGAACCCCTCTACGTCATTTATGATCGCCACTATAAATAAAAAAAGAACGACAATTTTGCAAAAAAAAACAGTTTTTCTTACTTTTTGCTAAAATACAAATGCAAAAAAATATATAAAAAAACTTTTTTTTTGATCGGTTTCAGCCGATTTATATTCTTTCTCATATTTTTGGTTAAAAAATCTGCGATTTTTAGCGGTACTGCGATATTGCGGCAGACATGTGGGACCATTTTGACACTTTTTTTGAACCATTGGCATTTATACAGCGATCAGCGCTATAAAAATGCACTGATTTATTGTGTAAATGCCATTGGCAGTGAAGCGGTTAACCTGGAGGGGGCGCTCTAAGGGTTAAATGTGTCACCTAGCATGTTCTAACTGTATGGGGGCTGGGCTGGCAGGGGGAGGGGAGTGATCACGGCTTCCATATACAAGAAGCCTGTGATCACAGCCCTTCCCTCTCTATGAGAATGGAGATCTGTGTTTACATACACGAACCTCCATTCTTTCACTGGGGGGGGGGGGCATCGCGGATATCACTGTGTTCCAGGGGAGCCAGGGAGTGGGTAGGGATCGAGTCCACCCTACCCACTCCCTGGCTCCCCTGGAACACAGTTAGCGTCATATGACGGCGGTTTGCGATAACGAGCCATCTTGCCGCCGTCAAACTGCGGTTGGCGGTCGGCAAGTGGTTAAAATTGTATACAATATAATTGCAAATAATCTCATGTGCATCAAATATATACACAGGTAAGAGGGATAATACCCTACACATCCGTGCGTGCAGTGAGCAAAGAAGTAATCGCACAAAAAGAAAAAAAAATTTATTTGCACAAAAAATATATATATAATTGGCACAAAAAAATAAAAGGGGAAGAGAAAAGTCCCCCCACTTATCTAATACACTCCTACTACACCTCTTGGAAGCCCCCTCTTACGTTACCAGTCCAGGTCAAACATGTTGTGGCAGATGTGACTCATGCTCTTACATGATTGAGGGTGATACTCTCCAACAATCTACAGGTAGAATTCTTAAATGCAGGCAAAAAGCTGACGGTGGCACTGTGGGAGTCATTTATGTCATTCTATGCTCCTGCAACTCCTTTTATGTGGGCAAAACCATCAGACCCATGTGTAAGAGGTTCCAAGAGCATATTTATGAAATTCACACCTATAATTTGAAGGCACTTCTAGCTAGACTTGTCTGCTTACAACACAACAGAGATCTGAATTGTCTAAAATGTTGGGTCTTGGAGGTAGTATCCCAAGACAGAAGGGGTGGACATTTTGACCAATTGGTTCTCCTCTCCAGCATGAAGCCCGGTGGATCTGGGAGTTGGAGGCCAATAAAGCCTTGTGCTTGAATGATAGTTTAAGTTTTGTTCCTTTCCTCAAATAAATTGTAGTACATTGGATAAGTGGGGGGGAATTTTCTCTTCCCTTTTTTTTTTTGTGCGATTACTTCTTTGCTTGCTGCACACATGGATGTGTAGGGTATTATCCCTCTTACCTGTGTATATATTTGAAGCAAGAGATTATTTGCAGTTATATTGTATACAACTTTAATGAGAATTGCCCTGTTCCCACGCAGCTCCCGACTGACTTTAGGCTCCCCCTAGTGGCCGCCAATATGAACAGGTTACATTTCATGGCCTCTGTTGCTTTTTACTTTATTCAGGCCCGTTTTTGACTTCATGTTGTGCGGTTGCACGCACAGTGCCCGTCCCTGTGATGATGCAGAAGCCTGAAACCTATCCTGAGCTTCAATCCCAACTTATGTCACATCCGGGCCAAGGTCTCTGACTCTGACTCTGACATGCGTCACTTCCCGGTCACGGATGCCGCCAATGGGGATGGGGAAGCCACCATTTAAAGCCAGTATTGTGGAGGATGGGGACAGATCACCACTAGAATTTCTAGCCTCTGAAGCAGCCGGCTTGGGACCGGTAAAAACCGGTCAGGCTACTCAGCCCCCCGCCCTCTCTGGCACACTCCTCTCCTTGGCATTCCTCTTCAGTTTGGGACCACAGGATGCTCTACAATTGCAAGCATGGACTACACCTTTGAATCGGCAATGCATCTTCTGTGCTCTATCTACTGATGGATGGCCACTGATACCCCAAGGACTGAGAGTATACAACCTTGTTTGATCTGCATATTTATGGATTACAAATGGGTCTGGTTTTGACCAGGACTGTTTTTCACTAGGGCTATAAGACAGTGGTGCAAGGGGGGTGTGCATCATTGGAATGCCTCCTAAGACATTATCCACACCAGGGATGTCCTCAGCACTGATGTAGTGCCCCCTCCTTTGTGTTTTGTTTTTTGTTCTTTGTTTTACTGTTTTATTTAAATTTTTTTCTGCTCCGTGTGCTTTTGTCCTTGTTTTATATGTAATATTCATGCTTGGTCTTGAGGGGTGGTTGACTGTTGTCCTTATTGCTTCCAACAATAGGTTTTGTGGGCAGTAGGGGCTTTGTCTGCATTGGCGCCATGTATATAGTATCTGGCTGGTGTCTGTGTGTGTGCACGCAGGTATGTGCATGATGTCATAATGCTGCCTAATTGGACAGGGTTGAGTGCCATTTTGTCCATGTGCAGGTTGTTTGTTTGGTGTCCAGGTGGCACCCATTACCTGATATTGGTGGGGAAATCAGGGGTGTTCAGTGGAGTATAAATTTCTGGGACAGACAGGAGGTAGTCCTCTTTATGGCTGGGACGTTGCTCTGTTGGCATCCAGGATTCCTGAACCCACCAACACATATGTAAGAATTGGGTGATATGCTCACATGTTTTATTTTATTTTGTTTGGGTTTGTAGTGCTGGGTTTTATTCCGGTCACCTTCTTAACATGTGTGTAATTTAGGTTTAGATTTTCAATTGTAATTTTTTTTGGCCAACTCTCATTTGCACCTTCACGGTCACCTTCATGGTACTTCATGCTCACACTCTTTTTATAATATGCTTCATAGTTGGCAGCAGCAGATACACTTTATATAATTTTATTATTTTTGGGTCAACACACAGTTCCCACTTCGTGTTATTTTACACCACTTTTTATCGGATTTTCACACTTTTTTGTGCCCCTTTTCTTTTTATGACATTTAGATAATATAACGGCTCACTTCAGTGTCTTGTTACACATTTTGATGCAAGCTGATGATTATATAGATTTCCTGTAGGTTTTACTGGTATGACTGTGGGTCTCATTGTCTTTCTGGACTGCCTGGACCCTTTTCCCACAGCTCCAGAGACAGTTGCCCTATTGCGGTCAACTCCCAGGAAGTTCTTGGCTTTTAATCATATTTAAACCTATACTTTTTACAACCCATCGACTCCATATGAATTAATTTATGCTTGCATTATCACTACAGGTTTCTGATTTGTCAAATTACATTTTATAAACACCCTGTCAGTAGCAACCACTGCTGAAGAAGTGAATTAAAGGATAAGTTCACCTTTCAAAAAAATAAATACATAAATAAACATTTTTTTGCAGGTAAAAAAAAAGTGCATTTATTATTTTTTAGTTGTAGGAGCCTCTAAAGCATTGCTCCAGTGATCAGCAGAATCCTGCAGACCTGCCAGTGTATCTGCTTGCTTGTACCTCGTACGGGCAAGCAGATACTTACCGACAGTAAGTATCAATGAACTACCACAGTGCTCACATCGCCATGGTAGTTCATTGAGAATTACAAGCCGACAGCCGCTAAGGCTGTCGGGACTTGTAGATTCTCATTCACAGAATACTGTGAATGATTGACACGGTCGGGCCGGCAGAGTCCTAGACAACCACGTTTTTTAAAAAATTTCCCAGCTAGTGGGGGGAGAGAAACAGCATGGATTCATGAAAGACAGAAGTTGTCAAACAAACCTGATTTCTTTTTATGAGGAGGTAAGTAAAACCATAGACAGAGGGGTGGCTGTGGACGTGGTATACTTGTATTCTTAGTAATTGGTGATGAGAGACTTAAGCCAGAAAATCGGTCAAAAGATAGGTAAATGTTTAACTAGAAAGGTTCGGACATCTGAAATGGAATGTGTAATCGGCACACACCCCTTGCCACAGTTTGCGAAAACGTTTTAGGTTCATATGGTGCAGGTGTCGGTGGGGAGACAGATACCAAAATGAATGGAGGAGTATTTTTCTTTAGTCCAAACAAACTGTTGAAGACAGAAAGTACTTAGGTACGACAAAGAGAGGGGGGTGATCGACCCTTTAAAAAATTTTTTGCACCAACAGATCCTGAGACGGCCGGGCTGGCACAGTTAGTAAGTGTCATAAGACACTTACTC
>BLSH010149212.1:455907-467979 GCA_018402905.1 Glandirana rugosa
GTATGTTGGTTTATTAGGGTATGGGGGCACTCTTTACGTCTAGAGGAAAAAAGATTTCATCTACAAATACGGAAAGGTTTCTTCACAGTAAGAGCTGTGAAAATGTGGAATAGACTCCCCCCAGAGGTGGTTTTGGCCAGCACGGTTGATTGCTTTAAAAAAGGCCTGGATTCTTTCCTTAATGTAAATAATATAACTGGGTACTAACATCTTTAGGTAAAGTTGATCCAGGGTGAATCCGATTGCCTCTCGGGGAATCAGGAAGGAATTTTTTCCCCCGTTATAGCAAATTGGATCCATGCTTTGCTGGGGGTTTTTTGCCTTCCTCTGGATCAACTGTGGGTGAAGTATTGTATATGGGATTATTTGGTTGTATGTGTATATGTGTATATATATATATATATATATATGTATGTATATTTTTTTTTTTTTGGTTGAACTGGATGGACTTGTGTCTTTTTTCAACCTGACTAACTATGTAACTATGTAGCTGTCAAAGCGAGGGATTGGGGGGGGAAGCGGGGCCGGTCCTTTTCATAACATGTTACACCCTGAGTATGGGTGTAACATGTTATGAAAGGTGAACTTATCCTTTAAAGAGCTCCAGTCTGGGCAAAAAAAATAAAAGTCAACAGCTACAAATACTGTTGCTGCTGACTTTTAATATAAGGGCACTTGCCTGTCCAGGGATCTAGCGATGTCAGTACCCTAAGGCGATTCTTCAATTGGCTTCAAGTGCAGGCGCTGGCATCTTCACTAAGGGAAACCGGCAGTGAAGCATTCAGGCTGTACTCTTCCTTTAATCTACAGCTACAGTGCCTTGAAAAAGTATTCACACCCCTTGAAATTTTCCACATTTTGTCATGTTACAACCAAGAACGTAAATGTATTTTTTGGGGATCTCATGTGATAGACCAACACAAAGTGGCACATAATTGTGAAGTGGAAGGAAAATGATAAAATTATTTTTTTTCCAAATAAATATTTGAAAAGTGTGGCATGCATTTGTATTCAGCCCCCTTTACTTTGATACCCCTAACTAAAATCTAACAGAACCAATTGCTTTCAGAAGTCACCTAATTAGTAAATGGAGTCCACCTGTATGTAATTTAATTTCAGAATAAGTACAGCTGTTCTGTTAAATCCTCATAGGTTTGTTAGAGAACCTTAGTGAACAAACAGCATCACGAGGGCCAAGGGACACCAGACAGGTCAGGGATAAAGTTGTAGAGAAGTTTAAAGCGGGGTTAGGTTATAAAAAAAATATCCCAAGCTTTAAACATCTCACAAAGCACTGTTCAATCCACCATCCAAAAATGGAAAGAGTATGGCACAACTGCAAACCTACCAAGACATAGCCATCCACCTAAACTGACAGGCCGGGCAAGAAGAGCATTAATAAGAAAAGCAGCCAAGAGGCCCACGCTAGCTCTGAAGGAGCTGCAGAGATCCACAGCTCAGGTGGGAGAATCTGTCCACATGACAACTATTAGTCATGCACTTCACAAATCTGGCCTTTATGGAAGAGTGGCAAGAAGAAAGCCATTGTTGAAAGAAATGTTTGCAGTTTGCAAGAAGCCATGTGGGGGGCACAGCAAACATGTGGAAAAAGGTGCTCTGGTCAGGTGAGACAAAAATTTAACTTTTTGGCCTGAAAGCAAAACGCTATGTGTGATGGAAAACTAACAATGCACATCACCCTGAACACACCATCCCCACCGTGAAACATGGCGGTTGCAGCATCATGTTGTGGGGATGCTTTTTGTTCAGCAGAGACAGCAAAGCTGGTCACAGTTGATGGGAAGATGGATCGAGCCAAATACAGGGGAATCTTAGAAGAAAACCTGTTAGAGTCTGCAAAAGATTTAGACCCTTATTAGACACTATTAGACACTATTAGATTTTCTGCAGATTTTTGTCTTCAGATTTACCAAAACCATATAATAGGAGGTCAAGCCTTAAGAGTTTCAATTTGTATGCAATTAGGCAGGCCCTTGCACTACATGGTTTGTGTAAATCTGAAGACAAAAATCTGCAGAAAATCTAGTGTGTATGGGGTCTTAGACAGGGGTGGAGGTTCACCTTCCAGCAGCACAATGATCCTAAACATACAGCCAGAGCTACAATGGAATGGTTTAGATCAAAGCATATTCATGTGTTAAAATGGCCCAGTCAAAGTCTAGACCTAAATCCAATTGAGAATATGTGGCAAGATTTGAAAATTGCTGTTTACCCACTTGCCAACTGCCAACCGCAGTTTGACGGCGGCAAGATGGCTCGTTATTGCAAAGCGCCGTCACATGACGGTGGCTGCGGGAACGTGCACTGTGAGCGCGCACCGCCGGAGGCGCACTCGCGCGCTCACTGTGTTCCGGGGGAGCCAGGGAGCAGGTAGGGTGGACTCGATCAATGGCCCCCCTGCAGTGACAGAATGGAGGTCCGTGTATGTAAACACGGATCTCCTTTCTCCTAGAGGGGGAAGGGCTGTGATCACAGGCTTCCTGTATATGGAAGCCGTGATCACTCCCCTTCCCCTGCCAGCCCAGCCCCCATACAGTTAGAACACGCTTAGGGAACACATTTAACCCTTAGAGCGCCCCCTCCAGGTTAACCCCTTCACTGCCAATGGCATTTACACAGTAATCAGTGCATTTTTATAGCACTGATCGCTGTATAAATGCCAATGGTCCAAAAAAGTGTCAAAATGGTCCCACATGTCTGCCGCAGTATCGCAGAGGCGCTAAAAATCGCAGATTGCCGCCATTACTAGTAAAAAAATAAAAATAAAAAAAAAACCCAGAAATGAATTCTCATCATCTGTAAACGCTGCAACTTATGCACAAACCAATCAATAAACGCTGATTGCTATTTATTTTAACCAAAAATATGAGGAAGAATATAAATCGTCCGAAACCGATGAAAAAAAAAGTTTTTTTATATTTTTTTTTTGGATTCGTATTTTAGCAAGAAGTAAGAAAAACTGTTTGTTTTTTTTTGTCAAAATTGTCGTTCTTTTTTTATTTATAGCGGCAATCATAAATGACACAGAGGGGATCAAATACCACGAAAAGAAAGCTCTGTTTGTGGGAAAAAAAGGACGCAAATTTCGTTTGGGTACAATGTCTCACGACCACGCAATTGTCAGTTAAAGCAACGCAGTGCCGAATAGCAAAAAGTGCTCTGGTCCTAAAGTGTGAAATCCTTCTGGGGCTGAAGTGGTTACAGATGCTCTCCATCCAATCTGACAGAGCTTGAGTTATTTTGCAAATAAGAATGGGCAAAAATGTCACTCTCCTAGATGTGCAAAGCTGGTAGAGACATATCCAAAAAGACTTGCAGCTGTAATTGCAGCGACGTGGTTCTACAAAGCATTGACTTAGGGGGCTGGATACAAATGCACACCACACTTTTCACATATTTATTTGTAAAAAGATTTTGAAAACCATTTATCATTTTCCCTCCACTTCACAATGATGTGCCCCTTTATGTTCTATCAGATAAAATCCCAATAAAATACATTTACGTTTTTGGTGGTAACATGACAAAATGTGGAAAATTTTAAGTGGTATGAATACTTTTTCAAGGCACACTTTTTCAGCTGAACAAACGGGACGTTCAACCGTTTGTTTGCCCCCCCCCCCGAACTGACCATAATGCATTGCGGCACTGAACAGTGTATTGCAAGCCCTGATTGGCTGAAGCAGTGAAAACTTCAGCCAATCACAGAGCTTTGTGAGAGTCATGATTGGACACTGTCATCATGACTTTATCCAATTATGGCTCATTCCCACCCCACAGTATAAAAGTATTCTTTCAATGGCAGCCATTTTCAGTGTGACTTGGGTGTGGAGAGAGATAGAACAGGGCTCTGTTAAGTGCTATTAGTTAGTTAGTGTGCTATACTGTGCTATTGTGCTTCAATTGCCAGTGTAGAATATTAGTTTGTGTCAGTCTAGGGATAGTGTGAGTAGTGAGGAGGACCATCATTCAGCTTTGCATAGTGTGCAGTTAGAGTAGGGATAGCTCAGATAGTTTAAGTGTAGTGTAGTGAGACCGTGTCATTCATACATACATTAGTGTATATGTAGAGTAGGGACAGCTCATATAGTTTCAGTGTTGTGCAGCGTAATGTAGTGAGACCATGTCACTAATCTTTACATTAGTGTATAGCTAGAGTAGGGACCGTTCAGATAGCATCAGTGTAGTGATGGTTGAACACCATATATTTGATTGCGTTACTGCAAGTTTAACGCCATATATTTTTTGTGTGCGTTACTGCCAGTTTAACGCCATATAGTTATGTGCATTACTGCAAGTTTAACGCCATTTACTTCTGTGTGCGTTACTGCCAGTTTAACGCCATATAGTTTTCTGTGCATTACTGCCAGGTTAATGCCATATAGTTTTATGCGTTACTGCCAGTTTAATGCCATTTACTTCTGTGTGCATTACTGCAAGTTTAACGCCATACATTTTGGGCATTACTGTACGTTGACATACTGTACTGTGACGCATTATATTGCAGTATATTATAGTGTATCTGTGGAGTGTGTCAGTGGCGTGTGAGTACTCAAATTAAAGTGCACCAAACACCACTTTACATGATTAAAGTGCATCTACGTACAGATTTCCACTTCTTCTTTACATTTGCTAATAAGCACTGCCCCCTTCCTCCCAATAATGTCTGGGAGGACAACAAGGAGAGGCAGACGTTCCCATGGCACTGTAAGGGGGCCAGCAACAAATGTTTCCACAGGCAAAGGTGGACGTGGTGGTCAGTTCTCAGGCAGGGCATCATTTCCTCTGTTTAGTGAGTTTGCCCGTGCTATCCAGCCACAGCATGCAGAGGAGGTGGTGGACTGGCTTACTACCTTCCTCATCCATCTCATCCTCTGTCACGCAAGTAGAGACAAGTGTGCAGTCCCCTGCAGTTGCCAGAGTGGATACACCTGCCCCCTTGTCCACATCTATTCCTGCCATAGCCCCAACATCAGCCATGGAGGAGTCAGCTGAGTTATTTGACCACATCGTCAGCCACTTGCTCCTTGCTAATGCCCAGCCATTACTGGATTCAGATGTTGGTTCTGAGGTTGAGGCTGACAGGAGCATGAGCCTAGAGTGAGGGGAGAACACTGGTAGACAAATTGGCATTCATGTTCCCCCAGCCACAGCGTATTGCCAAGTTGTCTCCAGTGGTAATAATGATGATGAAGACGGAGGAAGTGGAGATGATGATGATGATGCTGATGATGATGGAGGTCACTGATGCGACTTGGGTGCCAGATAGAGCAGAGGAGGAAACTGAAGGTGAGGCAGCACAACCCCAAGGAGGCCGACATCAAGAAAGAGTAGAGAGCAATTACCCTATTCCATCACATTCTGCAGCTGTTATTTCCCAGCCCACTTTCCAAAGCTCAGCTGTCTGGGCCTTTTTCAGCACATCTGCAGCAGATCGCACTGTTGCTATCTGCAAACTGAGTCTCAGGCACATCAAACGTGGCAAAAACACCAGCCATATGGGTACCACATGCCTAACAAGGCATGTAACATCCAACCACTCAGCCCATTGGCAAGAGCACCTAAAAGCCAAACAAAAGGGGCACAAATGTGCCTCCTCGTCCTCCTTCTTACCCACTTCAGTCTACCCATGCTATACCAAGTCATAACCTCTCAGCAGCCTCCACTGACAGGGA
This sequence comes from Glandirana rugosa, assembly GCA_018402905.1. Taxonomy (NCBI): domain Eukaryota; kingdom Metazoa; phylum Chordata; class Amphibia; order Anura; family Ranidae; genus Glandirana; species Glandirana rugosa. The sequence goes on from BLSH010149212.1 coordinate 461,601, forward strand.
TGATGTTATAGCACAGGGTGTCCCTGGGGTCCTAGCAGCACATCTGCCTGCAGCACACCACCAGCTGTAGCCTGTAGCAGGAAAATTTCTCTGCCCCATCTGCTGCAGCGGAAAAAAAAATACAGTCCCTTCCACCCACATGCCCAGCGTCTAAATGCAAGCTTGTCAAAGCTGTTGGCTCTCCAAGGGCGTGGCCGGATGTGAACAAGGTAGGATGTGTCCGCAAGGAGCTCTGCAAAATCCTGCTATATCATAAGTTTAATTCAAAGAAAGTTGCGCTAATACACAAAATAAAAAATATTGACAATACACACCTACGTGAAGATATGTGCAAAAAGATATATATAAAAAACAAAATGCTATTTAAATCAGAGATCACAGTGAATTATGATCAAAAAATAACAATAAATTATGGATTATTTGTGCATTTGGTTATAACATAAAGTGCCACATACAACCAAGAGGTTAACAAATTGCAGCTATATGTGTCCAAAGAGTATCCTAGATAAGCTCTTGAGCACAGAGTCTATGCTCCACGGTTGATAAGCAAGCCGTAAATGGTAACTATTCACACCAAGGGAGTGCTGTTTGGATCCTCACCTGCTGTCCACCACCACTAAGGATAACCACCTCCGGTGATAAGGGGAGTAAGACTAAACTCTTACCAGATAGTATGACCTCCTATCTCAAGTGAGGTCATAGACGCCTGCAGATATAACCCTCTGCGGGGTATAAATCACCGCTGGTATAGCTACTCCGATCGCTGCCAGACTCCGAGCGGACCAGGTCCCGCAGTTCTAAAGTCAGCCGAATAATTACCCCGAAGGGTGCAGGCTCATCATCAGCAGACCATATAAAAATATATAGGAAACCACATAGCGTAAAACCGTAGGAGACTTTATTTAAAAGTAATAAATTTACAAGGTACTCACAAACATCGCTAGCAATATCACATATCCGGATAAGTAAAACAGCCGGCAAATCAGATCAAATCAAACGAAGCCCGTCCTGCGGGATCACATGGGGGCGTGGTGACGTCAGTACGTTGAGCTCCGCCCTGAGTCAGTCCGCCCCGGGGCGGAGCTCAACGTACTGACGTCACCATGCCCCCATGTGATCCCGCAGGACGTGCTTCGTTTGATTTGATCTGATTTGCCGGCTGTTTTACTTATCCGGATATGCGATATTGCTAGCGATGTTTGTGAGTACCTTTTAATGTATTACTTTTAAATAAAGTCTCCTATGGTTTTACGCTATGTGGTTTCCTATGTATTTTTATATGGTCTGCTGATGATGAGCCTGCGCCCTTCGGGGTAATTATCCGGCTGACTTTAGAACTGCGTGACCTGGTCCTCTCTGAGTCTGGCAGCGATCGGAGTAGCTATACCAGCGGTGATTTATACCCCGCAGAGGGTTATATCTGCAGGCGTCTATGACCTCACTAGAGATAGGAGGTCATACTATCTGGTAAGAGTTTAGTCTTACTCCCCTTATCACCGGAGGTGGTTATCCTTAGTGGTGGTGGACAGCAAGTGAGGATCCAAACAGCACTCCCTTGGTGTGAATCGTTACCATTTTGCGGCTTGCTTATCAACCGTGGAGCATAGACTTTGTGCTCAAGAGTTTATTAGGATACTCTTTGGACACATATAGCTGCAATTTGTTAACCTCTTGGTTGTATGTGGAACTTTATGTTATAACCAAATGCACAAATAATCCATAATTTATTGTTATTTTTTGATCATAATTCACTGTGATCTCTGATTTAAATAGCATTTTGTTTTTTATATATATCTTTTTGCACATATCTTCGCGTAGGTGTGTATTGTCAATATTTTTTATTTTGGGTATTAGCGCAACTTTCTTTGAATTATATTGTTTTGGTGGATTATCGCACTGTTATTGTTGCAGCTGGGCCTATTAATGTTTCTTATTGTTCTTAGCACGGTATTTACGTTTAACTATATCATCAGTTTAATTGAGAGTCTACAACAGGATTCTGGCTCGCAGACCTTGTCCATCAACCTCCACTGGGCTCAAGGATGCCGCCTGAATCCTCCAAAGGCAAGGGGAAGACTCAAATAAAGCAGCAGCCGCCATCTGCATCAGCTAAGGGGAAAGCAACAGGCCCCGCCTCTGCTATCTTGGACCCGGAGATGCCATCCCCACGTGGCAGACAGATGGCAGCAACCATGGAAGGAGAGAGATCACTGGAAAAGAAAAGCCCAGGACAGAGCCCCAAGGAGTTCATGGTGGCTGACAAAAGTGTGGGGGCAATAACCAAGCCTATCCTGGAAGCCATGGCTGCGGTCAAAACTGAGCTACTAGTACACATTGATCACCTCAGCGAGTGTGCTCTTATAAGGCAGGACATGGATAAAATCCGTGGCAGGGTGATGGTGGCAGAGGATCGTATCTCCGAGGTGGAGAATACAACAAATACTCAAAGCTCTTACATTTCTGAACTACAGGAACTGGTAAGATCTTGCAAAACAGGGCCAATGACGCTGAGGACAGACAACGAAGGAATAATGTGCGAGTGGTGGGGTTCTCAGAGGGGGCAGAGGGCGTCAAACCAGCAGACTTTGCGGAACAATTATTTAAACAGACCTATGTGGTGGAAAGAGCCCACCGGGTGCCAATGGGCAACCGCCCCCCGGGAGCCTTTCCCAGACCGCTCCTGGTGTGGTTCCTAAACTACAGGGCATGATTCTGGCTGAAGCCCGGAAATGCCAGGAGAAAAATATGACAACACCAAACTAATGATGTTATCTGATTTCTCAGCTGAGACCCAGAGGCACCAACGTTCCTTTAATGACATTTAAAAAAGGCTACGAGACAAAAATATGAAATATAGCATGCTCTACCCCAGTAGGCTCAGAGTGCAGCATAATGGCGCAGTCAAATTCTTTGACACCCCACAGGACGCATGCGACTGGCTGGACAGAGATCCCTAACAGTGAACTGTATCCACCCACTGCAATAATATGATAGTGTCTCCCAAGTAAGGCCTTACTACCTTGTTCTCTAAATATCCTAAATCCTAAAGGCCGCCTTTGGAACACATGGGTGATTATTGTGTTAACACTGGTTTTATAGTTTGAAGCTGGGAACTATTCTGGACAAGGCTAAATAGACTATGGCCCTCCTGTCTCTTTGCTTCCACTCTGGATGAGCTTAGTACTTTTCTCTTTCTCCTGAAGCAGAGCTCCACACAAAAGACGCCGAAGATCGAATGTAAAATGCCTGTACAAGCCGCATTCTGGACTGGGTTTTTGTTTTGTTTGTTAGGCCCAAGGATCTGGTTTGATGGCAGGGAATGTTTTTTCACCAGCTCTCTCATTTGCTTCAACTTAATGATTCTTCCCCAAGTCCTAGCAGTATCTCGGACGATGCTGACTTCCTTTATCTTATTACTTAAGGCGCATAGTTGTTAATACCTTGTTTTATCTGAGTTATGGCTAATGTTCTTAAAATTATATTGTGGAATGTGCGGGGGGTTAAATGATATAAAAGAGCTGCCATATTTAACTATCTTAAATCTATTAAGCCTCACATCGTCCTTCTGCAGGAGAACATACCTGGATGGAAATAGAGTGTTGGCCTTGAGAAGACCGTGGGTACAAAGGGCACTGCATGCCACGTACTCCACTTTTGCAAGGGGAGTGTCCATCCTCATCTGTAAACAATTCTCATCTACCATCCACCAGGTGTGCTCTGACCCAGGGGGTAGATTTGTGGCAGTGGTATTGACTATGAGCCATGTTACATTGTTGGTGGTGTGTATCTATGTTCCCCCACCTTTCCAGCCAAAGCTACTGTTTGAGCTGCTGGTCAAAAAAGCACCCCATGCTCACCTGCCTGTGGTTTGGATAGAGGACTATAACACCATTTTAGACACCGCCTTGGATTCGTCTAATCCTCATGGGGGGGGGGGTTCAGCTGATTTACTTTCATGGGCTACAACCGCTGGTTTAACTGAATTGTGGCGCTGGAAACATCCTCAGTCTAAGATCTATTCTTGTATATCTAAAACCCATCACTCTGCTGCTAGAATTGACCTAGCGTTTGGTAGTGCCTCTCTACTAACACTCCTACAGGATGCACAATACCTGGCTGAAGGCCTATCAGACCATAGTCCCTTATCTATTACTTTAGTCCTGGCCCCAAAGTAAAATGAGGGGTCTGTGGAGATTGGCTCCGGGTTGGCTTCAGGAAGAACAGGTCACGTCACATCTAAATACATGCATAGCAGCCTATTGGTCCTCAAATGCTGACTCTACCCCCCGCCCCCCCCCGTGTTTTGGGATGCATTTAAGGGGGTGATAAGAGGGGAATGTATTTCTACTATTAAGTCGGTACGTAAAGACAATAATGAGGACATTTTAAAATTGCATGCTAAAGAAAGGGAATGTGCTGAGACACATGCTGAGTCCCCGTCACCAGAAACGCTTGACTCCTTGCTAGAAGCACTGCGTCTTCTATCACTGCACCATATGGATTTAGCTCAGAAGTGGGTCATAGAACTGAATCCCTATTTTCACAGCGGGACAAAAATGGCAAACTATTGGCTCTATTGGTGGCAGACAGGTCACCCCCACCGAATATTCCTACTATAATAAGGGCCAGGAGAGGGGTGGTATCAGATCCGTCTGAAATTGTGGAGGAATTTACTGAATACTTTTCTTCACAATATTCACCCATTCCACCATATGAACTGTCCACACTGAACAGTCTAATAGCAGACCTGCCCATCGCCACACTGTCAGACGAGGATAGGGAGGTCCTGGAAGCCAAAATTACCCCATCAGAAATTGAAGCTGCCATATTCACTTTCCCACCAGGTAAGGCCCCTGGGCCAGACAGGCTCCCTGTTGACCTTTACAAGACATATGCAGAAGCCATAGGACCCATGCTAGGCGCACTGTTTGAATATTGCCTTAAAGAGCAGAAACTACTGATATCCATGTTGGAAGCTTATGTGATTCTTCTTTTGAAGCCGGGTAAAGACCCTGAGGAATGTTCATCTTACCGCCCAATTGCTTTGTTGAACATGGACCTTAAAATCCTTACAAAAGTTCTAGCTACCCTCCTGGCCAAGGTAATTGCAACTCTAGTGGACATAGATCAAACGGGCTTTATGCCTGGCAACTTTACTGATACCAATTTGCATAGAGTCTTTACCCACTTACAAATTCCAAATGCAGGCACATCTCCTAGAGTGATGGTGTCAATAGCTATAGAAAAAACGTTTGACTCATGCATAAAATTCTTGAACGGATGGGCTTTGGGCCTAACTTCAGATGATGGATCACTTTGTTATACAGTGCTCCCCAAGTAGCCATAAGATTAGGTCTGGAGATCTCCCTTTTTTGCCATAGGAAGGGGCACCAGACAGGGATGCCCCCTGTCACCCTTCCTGTTCACCCTGGTTATGGAGCCAATAGCAATTGCCCTTAGAACATGCAAAACCCTTGGGTGCCATCAGGGTGGGCTCTATTAAAGAATGCCTGGCATTGTATGCTGATGACCTACTTCCCTCTAGATATCACTCAACAACTTGAATAAATTTGACTACCGTTTCGGGCCTTAGAGTAATCTGGGGTAAATCGTCAATTGTCCCATTAGATGATGGGGCCAGGGAAGCTGCAGACCCGAATCTTCCCCTGAAACGGGTTACTTCCCTGATATACTTGGGGATCAAAATCTCGGCAAATGTTTGTTTTTTGTTTTTTTTCACAATAAGTTTTATTGAAAATATTGACAGGTTTACATGTTATGGCATCAACAAAACTGAATAATCACAAAATTGGCATTCCAACGAATGACCGATCAGAGAATGAGCTATAACACAATTCAATAGTTTTAGCAAATATCTTTTTCTAGAAACAGAAACACGGTATGTTTAATACACATTCTGATTCCTTTACTTGCTCTGTTCAAACAAAAATACCCAAGGGTGGTTGAAACTACCACTGTCACTAATTGGTAGGGTAAATCTAATCAAAATGAAACTGCTGCCGGTTATTTTATATTTATTGCGACACGCTCCTATAGTAATATCTAAATAATCATTCTTTAAAAAACTGGACAGCCTGACGAGCCCCTTTCTATGGTCCCCTAAACCCCCCAGAATAGGTCTGAGTACTCTGCAAGAACCACTAGACCAAGGTGGACTAGCTCTTCCAGATTGGCATAGATATTATATTGCTGGTAGAGTTGAGCGAACCTCTGGAAGTTCGGGTTCTGCTGGTCCGGCCGAACTTCGGGACAAAGTCCGGGTTCGGGTCCAGACGGAACCCGAATGATCGCACGGACCCCGAACCCCATTGAAATCAATGGGGACCCGAACTTTTAGGCACAAAAATGTAATAAATCT
>BLSH010149212.1:472179-487756 GCA_018402905.1 Glandirana rugosa
GACATTCACTGTGTAATAACAAGGAACAATAATGTGTCACTTACAGCAATAGCTGGCCCTATAGGAGTAGGCAATGGTTTTTGATCAAGAATCTGTCCCTCTAAGCAACACCTGGAAACTCTCCCTTTAGAACTAGGAGATGATTTTTCAACAATAATGTGTCACTTACAGCAACAGCTGGCCCTATAGGAGTAGGCAATGGTTTTTGAACAAGAATCTGTCCCTCTAAGCAACACCTGGAAACTCTCCCTTTAGAACTAGGAGATGATTTTTGAACAATAATGTGTCACTTACAGCAACAGCTGGCCCTATAGGAGTAGGCAATGGTTTTGGAACAAGAATCTGTCCCTCTAAGCAGAAGCCTCTACCTAGTGCAGTCAGATCGCTCAAAGCAGCAGTATGTGAAATCTCAAATTACTCCCACAATCTGAGCGTTGTGTACGATCCCACAATCTGATCGTTGTGTACGACCGTAACGATCATTGCGTTAGACAGAGTTTAATCTGCAATCTCCAACTCTAAGCAGCAGTATTTGAAATCTCAAATTCCTCCAACAATCTGATCGTTGAGCACGATCGTAGCGATCGTTGTTTTTTGCAGAGTTTGATCTGCAACTCAAAGCAGCGGTATTTGAAATCTCAAATTCCTCCAACAATCTGATCGTTGAGCCCGATCGCATCGATCGTTGTTTTATGCAGAGTTTGATCTGCAACTCAAAGCAGCGGTATGTGAAATCTCTAATTTCTGCTATCTGTCCTCAGAGCAACAGCACAGCAGTAGTAAAGTAATCTATCTCAGGATGCAGGATCAGATGTTGTTAAAATGTCTCTAATCTCTCCCTGATGCCGTCAGCTACCTACAGCTAACCCAAGAGCATGTGACTGCAGCATCAAGTGACTCCATCTTATATAGAGGCTGGGTCACATGATGCACTGGCCAATCACAGCCATACCATTAGTAGGCATGGCTGTGATGGCTTCTAAGGGCAAACCAGTGAAACGCTTGTTGATTGGCTGCCCTGCAGCTTCTCAACACGTGGAGTAAAATAGCAGAACCCCGGACCGAACCCGAACGTTTTTTAAAATGTCCGTGTTCGGGTCCGGGTCCCGGACACCCAAAAGTTCGGTACGGACCCGAACGTCACAGTCCGGGTTCGCTCAACACTAATTGCTGGCCCAATGGTGTTTCCACACCGGTGGCTATCGTCTGATGACGGGGGTTCAGCAAATGTGCTGGAGGCTGCCCATTTGGGATCCTATGAGAGCCTCAGACTAGCGATTTTCAGAGGTACAAAAAGTAGTCTCCCCTTAACAACTTCCATGAGAACAGTTATAAAAGCATGGGAACTAGCACTAAGTTTAGCCTGCCCTAGTTACTAGGGAATCTCCCCCTCAGCCCCATTATGGTTGAACCAAACTTTACATAATTTCATACATAACCCTGTCCCCGGAGTGTGGTCGGTTAAGGGGATTAAAAAGCTAGAAGACATAACTAGAGAAGGGGACCTAATAACGTTTGATCAACTAAAAGCGAGACATAACTTACCAAACTCTTACTTTTTTTGTTTCCTCCAACTTCGCCATGCTTTCCAAGCCCAATTTAGCAATCAGAAAGTAGAAGCACTACCATCAGACTGAGAATGCATGTTATCAACCCAAGACTTGCACAAAACACTCTCTGCGGTATACAAAACACTTTTCAAAAAAACACCGAAAACAGTGACCAAATGTTGAGATAGAGAACACAGGGCTGAGGAGGTTCCTGACCTGCAAGGAGAGGACTGGGATGATGTATGGGACCAGCTGTTTCAACACCTGGTTTCCGCAAGGCACAGGTTGATACAATTCAAATTCATCCACCGGTCCTACTACACACCAGGCTGGCTAAAATATACCCAGCTGTGTCTCCTGTACACACTCCCCAGCAAATGGCAATCACTTTTTTTGGAGTGAGGTGACAACATGCATTTCCTCCATCCTCTTGATTCCCATGCCGGTGTCCATTGGGGTGTGTCTGCTGGGCTTGGTGGATGAAGTGGTTCATGCCAGGGCCCTAAAAACACTTCTGAATATATTATTCCAGGAAGGCGATTCTTATGCACTGGAAGAGGTCAGCTGTCCCCACACTGTCTTCATGGAAAGGCCTAATTAGCGCAATGGTGCCACTTTATAGAGCATCTTATTTATCTAGAGGCTGTGAAAAGAAGTATAACAAAGTATGGTATGCACGGATATCTTCCACAGGGGAATGACTTAGTAACACCGTACTAAATGTACTCAACTAGTATTTATGGGAATAGACCCCTAGTTAAATACCCATAATACCGGTTGGCACGGTGACACACATTAAGAGCATGAGACATTGGTTACGGGGAAATCCTACTAGCATCTCAATAGTTACTTACGTTGTGTTTGGGCAATGGAGAATGAGCCGGTTGAAGGGTTAAGGGGGTGGGTGGGAAATTGGCAGCTAACTGCTGCAATGTACATGTAATGCTGGACCTCATAAGGTCCATTAAGGCATCAAGTCCAAGTGCCATTGTATATGTTGTGTAAATGTGTATATGTTTTTATGTTTTGTATGTAATGAAACAATAAACAGAATTTAAAAAAAAAAGCTGTCGGCTCTCCAACTTCTGCCCTTTCAGCCTAGTGGATTCTGCCCCTTCCGTGAATTTGCACAATGTGCTGTACCACAATGGCAGGTTCCCAGTCGCTACTACTTTCACGGAAGGCCATTCCATCTCTCTACCATCGTATGGAAGGGAATGTTCTGGCATCATTGGGCAAGGCAGTCAGCCGCAAAGTCCACCTTACTGCTGACACGTGGTCCTTGGTGCTGCAGCTTGTTGTGCCCCCACGTCACCATACAGCTGGTGGTGATGATGCCAGACCTGTGAGCTCTACCCCCTCAATTTGGTGGTGCAGCATTTCCTAAATATGTACCCAGGGTTGGAAGATGTGCTAAAGCTGGCCAGAGTCGGTAGCCATTTCAGGTGATCATACACAGCCAGTGCTCGGTTGGCTGAAATTCAGCAGGAATTCCACCTGCCCGTAAACCGCCTGATTTGTGACATGCCCACCAGGTGGAACTCGACTTTGGCAATGCTGTAGCAGCTATACATGCAGCAGAGGGCCGTCAACAAGTACCTGTGCAAGTACGGCACAATGACAGGCTCAGGCCGCCTCAGCTTTTTTTCCCATGCCAATGGCTGATCATTAAGGATTCATGCACTGTACTGTCACCATTTGAGTAGGCCACAAGGATGGTGAGTCGTGACAGTGCATGCATCAGTGACACAATCCCTGTTGTGTTCCTGCTGGAGCAGACTCTACGTGGCATTATGGACGGGGCACTGGAGGCAGAGCAACAGGAGGAAGAGGAGGACTTCCTTTCCTCTCAAGGCCTAGGCACCATCATTCCTATGTCACAGAACACACAGGAGGAGAGAGGGGAGGAGGATGAGGAGGAGAATTCTGGCAGTTCCGTAGGCTTCCAAGAAGAGGAAGACATGCGTCAATCTGTAAGCGATGGCTTTCCAACCCCAGGACTCTTGGGAGTAGTACGTGGCTGGGAGGAGGAAGTTCCAAATGCTGTCATCCTGAGTGACCCTGAGGAGTCTGTTTCTCAAGCCATGGAAAATTTGAGGCACATGGGCAACCTCATGCTTCAAAGCCTGCGAAAGGACCCAAGAATACGTGACATAAAGGAGAATGACCATTACGGGTTGGCAACCCTCCTTGACCACCGTTATAAGGGGAAGGTCTCAGAACTCATCCCCACAGAGAGTGCAGAAGTTTAAATCTCTGGGGGGGACATTAAAGAGGATTTTATTGACCTTTTTTCGCACTCCAGTAGGTTACAGTGTCGTGGAAAACGCAGTTTTGAGGCCTCTGTTGGTCAAGAGAGGAGCGATGGAGAAGGCATCCTCCTTAGTGATGCATTTTGGAATTTTTAGTCCTCGCCGCCCAGGGCTGTCAGCTTCCACATCCCATCGGCAGCTTCTACATCACATGGTGGATGATTACCCCGGGGCCAAAACAAAAATGGAGAGCTTTCCAGTTGAAGATCCACTGACTTACTGGGTCATGAGAATAGACCACTAGCCAGAACTTGCCCAGTATGCTATTGAGTTGTTCGGCTGCCCTGCATCCAGCGTGCTTCCAGAACAGACATTCAGTGCTGCAGGAGGTTTCGTTACTGATCATAGAACGCGTCTGTCCACAGACTCCGTGGACCATTTGACTTTTATCAAAATGAATCAGTCCTGGATTACCAGCTATGAAGCCCCTGATGCAGATGTCATTGATTAAGTGTTTTTGGGATGTGCAATCTCTGCAGGATGTCGAAGCTGCCTAACTTTGAGGATGTTCAATCATTTCATCTGGAAGAACCCGTTACTTCCATCCAAAGTCAAAATGACACCAGAATTTTTCCAAAAAATCTATAATCTTGTTCCCAGTGCACTACATTGTGGCCTCATCATACACACTGGCTCCCCAGCTGTTGCTGAGCAAATAAAGGCAGCTCGAAGAGAAAATGTCATTTTTTTGGCTTTATAATGCAATTATTGCTGCAGCAGATTCTAGACATGGTACAGATCTGCCACTTTACAGGTAGACTAAGGGGACCCTCTAGGCACTATATTGGAATTCATTTTTCATTTTTATGATTTCACTGTAAAGATCAACAAATCACTGCTCAAAATGATGTTTTTACAATTTTTTTTTTCATTGATACATGTCCTACACGGCAGGACCCAGACCCCTATAACCATTGTATGCCCAATTACTTGCATCTAAGCATTCAAGATTGGCACATTTAATTTTTGACGTTCGGGTCCCATTGACTTTAACGGGGTTTGTTAATGGGGTCCGAACTTTTGCGATGTTCAAAAGTTCTGGTGCGAACTGAACAGGGGTCCGTTCGGCCCATCCCTAGTTACAAGGCAAAGACCATTTAATGAGGCTGAATATAAAAGGTGTTATATTTTCCCAGCAAAGACCCTCCAATTGGTCAGGTGCAATGGTATATGCATGCAGTGTTCATGAAACAGGGTCAGAGATAAGATGGGCTTTTTCGTGCTCATCAGTCCAGATGATACCTGGGTTCTGTAAGGCAAGAAGTCCCTGTGCAGGCTCTTGAATGTCCACAGTGAGTTGTGAAGCTCCTGACTGGCCTCCTTTGGACTCAGGATCTCAGCGATGACCATGGGGGTGTGCTGTGGATGTGGTCTGGATCCGTAGGGCACAGTGGCAGCCCATCCGTAAGGGGTCGCATGGGCATGCCCCCCCCCAAAAAAAAGAAGGTCACTTTAAGAGTGTCTGGGCGCCTTACACACAGCAATCTATTGGAAACTTCCCAGCTTGCAATCAGCTGATTGCAAGCTGGGAAGGCAATTTGCCTGCATTTAGGACATGTTTGGGGTGCAAGTGATGCACCCTGAATACTCCCCCACTCTCCAGTGATTTGTCTGAGGCTCTATACTTTCATTTTAATGGTCAGGGCCAGAGGATGGTGGGCAGTGCTTTTCGCAGCGCCGTGTCACTTTCGGTTTGCCGGCTCAGTGCTCACTGTGGGTGGAGAGTGAGTGGAGGGCTGAGACGGAGACAAGTGGTAATTGCAGCTGAAGGCCTGAGTCCCTGGACCCTGACTGACTGACTCCTGAAGCTGAGCTGAGCAGGGGCTGCTAATGGTATGTAAACCCCGCCACAGGCTCATTGTGTGTCCGTGTCAGTCAGTCTGTCTCTCTCCTCCAGGCTCTTAGCTAGCTGCTGTAACTGGCTGCAGCCTGCGAGCCGCCCCTCCGCTCCGCACACACATCCCTGGAGGGTTCTTCCCTCACTCTGTCAGAGATGGTTCCCTTCCCTGCACTTCTCTGTAGTTCCCATCAGGCTAAAGGAGAGAACTGCTCTCTCTCTACATGGCAGTGGAGCGCTATAAATGAGACTGAAAAGAGGTTAGGTCCGAATGATGAGACCCATACCCTTAATACCAAAAAACATATGAAGTAATCACACAAAATAAATAAATGGAGTAAACAATCAATAGTAAATGGCTAAAAAATACTCATTAACTCTCATGGTTGTAATATCATCCCCATAGGTATAAATGATGGAGATAGGAAGTCCTCATAGAGTTCATATAAAAATTAAATATATAGGATGAGGCCAATGTCCAATATAGAAGTCCACTAGTAAAGATTGCTGATGTAATCCACTGAACCAACTTCTAATTAAAGTGACACGTGCCTCACTGGCTGGTGCTCCTTAAAGTGGCAATCCACAATAGTGAGTGAGTGTACTTACCAGATCCTGGTAGAGTACCAGTCATGTATAATAGAATTCCAGGCAGATGAATTCCGGAAATCCAGAAGGATGGTGGATGGTTAGAGTGACCAGTGCTCAAGTGAAGTGCTCATAGGTGACAATCCCCACTGTTAATGAGTGTGCTTACCAGAAGTTAACGGAATGACAGCAAAAATGAGGTGATCCACTGGAGTATGGTCTGGTCATGGACAGCTCCTCTCCAAGGTTCTAGGTAGTCCTAGCACTCATACGGAAGGATGTGGGGTCCCTTGGCCAGACGGATGGTGCCACTCAGAAGTGGATAATGTTGAGGTAGAAAGAAAAAAGGTGCTCTATAGCGTAATTCAGTATAACATGTAAATTTATTAAAAGTGTGGATTAAAAACACTTACATTAATTAGGATAAAATGAGCTCATCAAATAATAGTCCAAAGACAGTGAATCAGGGGGACAGGATCCAACGCTTTTCGTTATATAAAACGTCTTCAGTCTCATTTATAGGGCTGCACTTCTTTTCCTTATGTATAATGTATACTCCTTTCTGGTGATGCTGCTGTATACCTCTATCTGGTGATGCTGCTGTATACCCCTATCTGGTGATGCTGCTGTATACCCCTATCTGGTGGTGCTGCTGTATACCCCTATCTGGTGATGCTGTATATACCCCTATCTGGTGATACTGTACATGCCCTATCTGGTGATGCTGGGCTGTATACTCCTGACAAAATGGGTGAAATCTATAAGGGGTGGGGGCTTATGAGAAGTGGAGGGGGTCAAAAAGGAAGGGCGGGGCCTGGCGCTCCCTCATCCTAAAAATTTCACCAGTCATCACTGGTAGGGCAGTGAATGTGGTGACAGCGACAGCCACACTCTGCCCAGCAATACAGCCCTCAGGGTGAGATGGCTGCCTAGGCCACGGTGCCTGCTGACATCACCCGGAGAGACAGTCTCTGGCTCTTGCAGTTCTGAAGCCGGGGCCCAAGAGAGAGAGCATGCCCAGGACAGTCCAATTTATCTGCTTGTCCAGAATTACTTTAGTCATTCAGCACTCTAGAACTTGTAGTTTCAAACATTTTAAAGTCTATGGCAACTTCAGATGACTGGACTACACATCTCACAATCATTTGCTGTCAGTGAAAAGCTTTTCCTCTGCATTCAGGAAATGATGCGATTATCTCCTGGTTGAGAACTAGAGGGAAAGTGCTCCATGTATAGCATTAGAAGTAGGGTCTCTGAAAGAAGATAGTAGCATGGCCAGCGTCAGGCTACACTACATTTTGTTTTGTTATTTGCTTTGCATACTACAAAAAAAAATTGTTGCATGCTACTAAAGTGTTCTGGTTTGGCTTGAAAAAAAGGTAGCAAACCTAGACGGCTCCAGGCACAGGAACAAACCACTCATTCACGTGATTGATATGAATGGGCTGCCCTAAGCGCGACACGCTATGCTGCACCTGGAAGGTGTGAATGGAGCCCAATTCCTCTGTGTTTTTTTAGCTCAATGCATTGAGAATGTTGAAATAAACATTTCCTAGTAACCTATTTGTTAAAATTCTAACCCCAGCACAAGAAAGAGTTAGAGTGGACAGTGCAGTCTGCAGCCAGTCTGTTTGTTTGAAAAAGAGAGAGGATGGAGGTTTTGGGGCTGTGTCTCTCTCTTGATGTACACTGTAGGAGGACACAACTCTGGCCCTTTCATGCAAGGGGGGCTCCACAGGACCTTGGGGGAGAAAGAAGTCACCATGAGACAGGAAACCTGGGGCAGAGATCATGGCACCAGCCTAAACTGGAACATAAGCAAGGATTAAAAGATAAAGAAGCTGCATACACAGTAAGTGAATAAATAAGCTGCTGAAAGTGATTTAAGAACTGAGGATTTGGGGGCGTGTCCGAACTGTGGATATAGACAGACGTCTGTACCTTCAGCTCTGCTGAACATCCTGCAATAGATTGTTGTGGCACCGGAATCTACTATCCTACCCACACAAGACCGACACCGGAGCCTTCTCCCAACCGCAAGGAACTGTTAGGGACCCATTGCAGACTGATGACTTATGTCTAAGTGGAATAAAGAGCACAGCATGTCGGACCACATGGAGCAAGATGGCGTAGACCCACTGCGCTCTCAGCGAGATCAGTACAAGAATGCTGCCCAAAAGTTCTTCTCCAAAAAGACCAAGCCAGCTGAGACTGCACCGGCAACACATATGCCAGAAGGCTCCACGGGGGGTGTGTTGGATGCGGACAACACTATGCCCCTGGAGAAGACTGAAGGAGCTGGCACTGAGTGGACTGCAGTGAGTACTCCGGCTGACATTTTCACCAAACCCCCTGATGGGGCGAGCACTGTGGGGAATACTGAGCCCACACTCCGAGATATACTATCGGCAGTGCCGGCAGGTAACTCCTGTATAGCTGCACTCACCGCAGAACTAAAAGAGGTTAAGACTGCTATTACGTTCATTAGACAAGACACACAGAAGCTCAGGGAGTGCACATCAGCCCTGGAGAGCAGAGTAAACTCCCTAGAGGACGACATGGCGCCTGTCCAGCGTGATCTTAGCCATAACACACATCTGGTATCCCAGAAAGCCGCTCGCCTAGAAGATATAGAAAATAGGCTGAGACGGAATAATCTTCGTATGATAGGAATCCCTGAACGAGCTGAAGGGAGAAACCCTGTCCAGTTTATTGAAAAGTGGCTGACCTCCACATTTGAATCAAATGCATTCTACCCGATGTTCTGTGTGGAATGCGCCCATAAGGTCCCTCGGCGTCCTCTCCCGCTGAGGACGAATCCCCGTCCCTTCCTGCTGAAACTCCTCAATTATAAAGACAGAGACACTGTGCTGTATAAAGCTCGCACTATGCAGGGGACACTGGCCATTGACAACTCTAAGATATCTATCTTTCCGGACTTCTCCGCTGAATTGCAAAAGAGAAGAGCACACTTCGATGACGTTAAATGTCGCCTAAGGGCCTTCGATTTAAAGTATGCAATGTTGTACCCTGCTCGCCTGAGAATAGAGGCCAAGGAAGAGGTGCACTTCTTCGACAAACCCACCCAAGCAATGCAATGGCTGGACAGGGAGGAACAACAACTGAAAGCTGCCAGAGAACATCGCCCAACACCTTCATGACTGATCCCTGCCGCTCTGTAATCCACTGACCGGTGATATGGTGCCCACAATCATTTTTCACAGGCGGAAAGAGTATGCATTCACTACTACACACCCTCGAATTTTGTTTGCCGCAGTGAAGCCTTTAATACCAGCTAAAGAGCTCCTACTGTTGCCCCTGTTATGGTCCCATGTGGACTTCAGTTCTGTTTAAGAACACTGACCAGAGCCCTGTTGGCTCACAATGTTTTCCATCTCTTCCATATGGTATCAATGTGGTTCTCCATCTCTGTCCTGACTCTCTGGTTTGTCCCTGCGAAGGGCTATATGTACTGGCCTAGGATTTGCACCTGCTCCTCTTGTTTTATTATTTCTGCCTGCCACCCCAGACGGATGCTGACTATGCCCTTGGATCCCCTGCTTGAACCCGTGTGGTACACGGTCTTGCACGCTGCACAAAATGCCCACACATGGTACAATGGAGAACCATACCACTAACCTGGAATGTCAGAGGACTGGGAAATGCTACCAAGCGACAAGCTGTTCTTAGAGAAGTTAAACGCATGTCGGCCTCTAATCTGCCTCCAGGAAACTCAATTCTCCTCTGCAGACGCTCCACATTTTTCGCCTAAGCCATTTCCACACCAATTTAATTCGGTGTATTCGGCCTATTCTAGAGGTGTAAGCATCCTAATTACTAGAGGCACTCAACTGACGGTCTCAGATGCCTTAATTGACTCATATGGACAATTTGTTTTTCTATTATGCTCAGCCTGTAGTTATAGATGCATTATTGCTGGGATATATATCCCTCCACCGTTCTCAGCCGAGGTCCTGAAGACGCTTGCAAATTATATAGCCAAATACCGGACACTGCCCGTATTGGCAGTGGGAGATTTTAATAATTTCCTTGATCACTCTAAAGATAAATTGAGGGGAGACCCTGGTCGGGACTCCCAGGCATCTATCCGACCCACCAAATTTGCGGGGCTGCTGGAGGAACTGGGCCTGAGGGACGGGTGGAGGATGAATCACCAGGACTCAAAAGTGTTCTCATGCTTCTCTTATGGGGGCCTGTCCAGGATAGATTTGGGTCTCGGGAACAAGGCTTTGCTACCAGTGGTATATGACACAAACGTTGAAGCCAGAGCGGTGTCTGATCACGCTCCATTCTGGGTAGACCTGAATAAATTTGGTGCACCCACGAAAACTTATTGGAGACTTACCCCTTCTGGCTGGCCTTGTTCCCAGATCCTGACCCAATAGGGGAGGCTTTGACCCTGTACTTAGCAAATAACTTAGGATCAGCTGCGCTACGGGTGGTCTGGGATGCCTCTAAGGCCTACATGAGAGACTTTCTGATAACAGCTATTAACAAAATTAGGTCTGACACGAAGGCATGGGAGACCACGGTCTTGCATGAAGTACAGGCTGCTGAACGTAGGTGTATAGACAATCCAACAGATGACACCTGGGCGGCTTGACTTTCGGCACAGTCCATGTCTCAGCAGAGGTCCATCCAGCTAGCTGAAAATAAACGATACTTCCTGGCCCAGAAATACTTTGAGGAGGGAGAGAACACGGAACATCTCCTGGCAATGCTCTCTAAAACTCAACAAAACACTGCGTTTATTCAGGCCATAAGAGACTCCCAGGGGGAATATAGGTCACCACTGCCAAAATCAGTGAGGTGTTTCGTATCTTTTTTATGGATGCATACTCCTTTAAGGTCAACCCATTGCAGGCCGACTTTAACAGATTTTTAGATAAATACCCAATGCCTAAGCTGTCCCTAGCTGATGCTAAGGGCCTGAGTGCCCCCTGACTGAGGAGGAACTGCTGACAGCCATGGCACAGTCCAAAACTGGCAAAACACCCGGTCTGGATAGACTGCCAGCCGAGGTGTATAAAAAATATGTATCCCAATTAGTACTGACGCTCCTAAAGGTATATAACGAAGCCCTGAAAACGGGCAAATTGCCCCCTTCCATTAATGAGTCAATAGTAGTTGTCATACTGAAACCAGGAAAGGACCCCCTACTTCCCGACTCCTACCGCCCCATCTCCTTGCTTACATTTGACGTGAAATTACTGGCCAGTGTACTATCAAATAGGCTCGCAAAGGTCATCCACAAACTGGTACACAGAGATCAGTCGGATTTATCCCGACTAGATCAACTGCGCAAAACTTGCGAAGACTATTCCTCAATATACAACCCAAACTAGACAACCCAGGGAACAGGGCAATCTTCTCATTAGACACTGCCAAGGCATTCGACAGTGTGGAATGCCTTACCTTTGGAATGCCTTGGCACGTTTTGGCCTAGGCACACACTTCATACACTGGATAAAGTTATTATATACAGCCCCCTGGCTAGGATGCGCATAAATGGGGAGTTATCAGATTCCTTTCCGCTTCACAAGGGCACACGGCCCCTGCTGTTTGCCCTAGCCCTGGAGCCATTGGCTATACATGCTCGAGCCTCCGGATTAATTAGAGGGTTCTGGAGAGGGGAGAGAGAGGATATCATTTCATTATATGCAGACGACACTCTGCTATATCTGGGAGATACCCAACAATCCCTTCAGAATGTCATGACCCTGATCAAAACATTTGGAGACCTTTCTGGGTTCTCCATAAACTGGAGCAAATCTGTTCTCATGCCCCTGGACCCAATTAGTGAGCCGCTTCCAGATTGCCAACTCTGTACAGGTTGTCTCATGCTTCCGCTACCTGGGAATAGAAGTGACCCCTGACCCCCAGACATATGTAGAATTGAATCTGGCTCCTTTGCTACGTAAATGCCAAACAAAAAAATCTTTATGGTCCAAACTCCCACTGTCTGTGGTGGGAAGGGTAAACCTCATTAAAATGGTGTGGGCACCCCAGCTATTGTACATCTTCCATAATTCTGTATAACTCGTAAATGGTTTACCCTCATAGATTCCCTCTTCACGGCACTGATATAGCGCAGCGTACCCGCCAGAATCAGGCTAACTACCCTACAGCTAGGAAAAGATCAGGGTGGACTGGCAGTACCACACTCTAAGCACTACTTCATGGCCTTGCAAATCCAGCACCTGGGCGACTGGGGTCATAAGGACCGTTGGATCCCATACGTGCTTTACTGGTCCCACCCGGATTGCCCTGCCCCGCAATAGCACACTTGGACACAGGGTTCGAACACATAACACTCAAAACTCTGACACTAGTGCTATTTAAAATCCTTTGGACATCCATTAGAAAATTACTTCATATTCAGGGATTTTGCCCCTTTACCCCTGTATGGCGCAACCCTAACTATGTACAGTTATACAAACTACAGGGATTTCAGACGTGGGGAAGAGCAGGCATCGTATATTTACAACAGCTATACCATGGCCCTATGCTCAAATCATTCCAGCAGCTTCAATTAGAGTTCAACTTACCACAAACCCAGTTTTTCAAATACTTGCAGTTGAGACATGCAATCCGGGCGCAGAGTGGCATTGGTGGGTTGGTGGCCAGCGAGCATCCACTGTCGCGGGAAATTTTTATGGAAAGGGACAAAAAAGGAATAATATCTAGGGGATATCTCACACTCCTCAATGCAATGCACGACCCAGTATCGCTCCCCTGTCGAAGGAATTGGGAGGAGGATTTTGGTCCAATTGATGGGGAGAAGTGGGAAATGTGCCTGGCCTCGGCACCTCTGGTCTTGGTCTCAGCTTCTCAGAGACTTTCCCACTTGTTCCTGTTACACAGTGCATATAGAACACCTATACAGCTGCATAAGTGGGGCAGGAAAAGCACACCTTTGTGCCCAAAGGTGGCAGGGATGAAGGGAACTTAGCACATATGCTTTGGTGGTGCCCCAAGCTATTTCGCTACTGGACGGGGGTCCTCACTACAATAATGCAGGTATATCAGATTAAATTGCAGAGAGACCCAATTGTCTGCCTGCTGGGTGCCCTGGGGGAGGAATCCCTCACTCCACAACATCACACAGCAATACTGAGGCTGCTATATGTGGCTCGTAAGCTGCTAGCCCAATATTGGATGTCCTCTCGGGTCCCCAGTGGGAGACAGTGGATAGACCATGTAAACAAAATGCTAATTAGAGAAAAACTAACCTAACAGCACCTCAATGTCGCACACAAGTTCATAAAGTTATGGCAACCTTAGCTGGAGCCCCCGCGCAGCTGATCGGGGAAAGACCCCTGCAGGGATAGACTCCACAGGTTGATACATGGAGAAAACGTTCTTTTTTAAGGGGGAAAAAAAAATGCTTACAGGATATTTTTTGACCATTGTCATGTCAAAAAGGGAACTAGAAGAAAGAAAAGAAATGAAGGACGAGGAAATAAAATGATAAACTCCCTTTCTACCATATGGATAGTCATGCTGGTACTATAGTAGTTCTAGTTAAGACAGAAACATACCAGAGAGTTGTACGTTTATTATAAAATTGTACAGAGGTAGTATAAGTGGCAGTATGGTGAATAACTTATATGCTGTGTTGAAAATGAATATGACATGTGCTACTGTTCTGAACTGACTCTATGTTGATCTTTGTTCAAAAGCTGTCTGTTTCATAATAAAACTTTGCTTTTTGATTCAAAAAAAGAACTGAGGATTTAAAATGACTTTAAGTAAGCTTTGGACAATCCCTAGATGTAAACAAATGTCAGTCCTATTTTAAGGTTCCAGCTTTCAAAAAATGAACCCTTCTAAGATGTTTTATAATGCCAGATTACATGTGCCCCTTTAAATTTTTTCCTCTTGTCAAGCTCTAGAGCTGTTTATGTGCAATTTTACAGCAGTTTCAACCATCTCACCATTTCAAATTTTCAATACAATACTCAATTCTCAATACAAAACCGATCAAGGTAACTTACCACCAACAGTTTATATACTGAAACGTGTATATAAATACTGGAAAAGTATCTCACTCTATTTTTTTTTCTACAGGCTGTACAGCTCCTCATTGCCTTCATAAATATTATTGTGGGGTCAATCATGCTTCGACTGGACAATTACAGTGAACGCTACACATTCACATCAGCCTATGGGTTCAATTTTTGGAGCTTACCATTTGTAAGTACACGCTGATGGTAATATTTCTAACTATTATATCTCCGTACTATTCATGACACAAAGATTGAATTGTAAAAAATATTTTACTTATATGGTACATACTTAAACCCAGTTGTAGGAGCTTTTGAATGCCCTAGTTTTCAGGCTTGGTGCCCCTGTGAGCTAAAGAGGCCAAGGCTTAATTTAAAGTGAGTAGAATGGGACTAAGGAAAAAGATTTAAAGCTGAAGTTTAGGTATGGCAATTTTTACTGAGATACATTAGTCCATTGGACCAATGAACGTATGTATGTGCCATACCTGGGGAATCCCTGTGAAAACTAGAAATCACTGTAGTAGGCACTGCTAGCATCAAGGTACTGTGTCAAGAGGCTGCCCTGCTTCATCGTGAACACAGGAGCTCATTATAGGCACCATCCAGGGAACTCTTTACATTTTCTCAATTAATACAAAGCCTCTGATTGGATGAGGTGGAGAGGCTGGGCAGTAATGTCACAATCTCCATCTTGTCCATTCAAAGAAATATTTGCATTCATTGAAAAATAGAAAATGTTCTCTGAATGGTGCCCATACCAAGCAAAGGACTTCCTATGTTCACTAAGCAGTAGAGCAGCTGCTCGGCGCAGCACCTGGAAACTAGCGGCAATCAATAGCGGTGCTTACCACAATGATCCCACAGGAGCACACATATATACTTACATTGGTCCAGGCTTGACCAATAATCCAGGCTTGTAACTTAGTAAAAATTGACATTGCCTAAATTTAATCTTTAAATATTTTTCCTCTGTACTGTTCTGTTCTCTTTAAATTGAGCCTTGACTACTCAAGGAGCACAGATCCTCTCTCCCCCAATTCCACCTCCTAGCACAATTGCTTCTCTCCTTAAATCCCCCCTTTCCAGCACAAATCCTCTAATTTCCCAAAACTTTTCCACCACCTCCTTCCCCAGCACAAATTCTATACACCCAGAAAAGTATGGGGGGGGGGGGGGGGGGGGGGGGGGGGGGGGGGGGGGGGGGGGGGGGGGGGGGGGGGGGGGGGGGGGGGGGGGGGGGGGGGGGGGGGGGGGGGGGGG
>BLSH010149212.1:488215-513421 GCA_018402905.1 Glandirana rugosa
AATCCCCCTCCTAGCTCTAATCCTCTCACACCTGGCAACAGTCTTAGTTACCCCCCCTCAATGTCAGCCTGTCCCCCAGTAAAATTCTTCCTTCCTCACTAAACATACAGACTTCGGATACAGTAGCGCATGAGGAGATTTCCTTCCTCCCAGGTTCCTCCATGTGTCTGTCATGTGGCACATTGGACCCAAGAATAAGCCTAGGGGAAGCTTCCCTCTGCTCTGAAGTATGTGACTGCCTGCTGGCAGAGACCGATGTCGGCTACAGCAGTGGCTGGGATTGTGGCATCAGGGACTTGGGCCGCCCTGCAGAAGATGCAGGCAATATGTCCTGGGTGCCCCATGCTAGTTACACCCCTAGTGATTATTGTTCTAACAATTAGAATTTCCAGTGAGCCAGTCAAACAGGCAGGAAATTACATTTCTGAGGAAGAAATTCTGTTTTACTAAAGAGCTTCAGTACAAGGAAGACATTTTTAATTTTCAACTGGTTTTACAAAATCAGAGTTGACTGCAAAGTAAGCTAGAAATTTAATTTTCACTAAGATATAGTGGTGAGAATTGTAGATAGAATTGTAAGAGCTGTGGCAACCAATTAGGTTCTAGCTTTTATTTTTAAATCTTACACAAACAAGCTGATGTTAGTGGCTGATTGGTTACTATGCACAGCTGCTTCAGATCCTGTCTGTCAAATTTAGTAAATTCCCCCAGTGACTGTCAATGCACAGTGACTTTAACCACTTCAGCCCCGGAAGGATTTACCCCCTTCCTGACCAGAGAACTTTTTGCGATTCAGCACTGCATCACTTTAACTGACAATTGCACAGTCGTGCAACGTTGTACCCAAACATAATTGAAGTCCTTTTTTTCCCCACAAATAGAGCTTTCTTTTGGTGCGTATTGATCACCTCTGTCACTGTCATGCCGCCTGACAGAACGGAAACCACCGTGTTTACATCTGCAGTTCCCCATTCTTCCCTTGGAGTAGGCGATCACTGTCTTCCTCTGCTTCGTTCTCTCTCTTTTCTTCTATTTTATTTACAGTTTCTGCCTATCTTTATTTCTTCTCTCATTCATTCTCTAACATTCTCTCATTTGATCTTTCTCTCATTTATTCTCGGTCTGTGTACATTCATTCATTCTCCCTCTTTTTCTTTAATTCTTTCATTCTCACTGTCTTTCTTTCTTTAATTCTTTCATTCTCACTTTCTTTCCTTTTCTTTTCTTATTCATTTTCTGTCATTCTATCATTCAAATTCTAAATCTTTCTCTCATTCATTCTCCCTGTCTGTTTATTCATTATTCATATTTATTCTTTATTATTTTCCCTCTTTTTCTTTAATACTGTATTTCTCACTGTCTTTCTCTCATTGATTCTCCCTGTCTCCGATTCATTGAGTCCGCCCGACCCGCGGCCGCACTCACCCATCATTCGGCGGGCATGAGAGCGCCCCACCGGCGTTTACATACGGTGAACGTGCTACGCTGCCACTTTGCAGCAGTAACAGTATGGGAATCCTTCCCTCAGGCTGACCCCCCCCAACTAAAGAAGAAAGAGGAGGAGAGAACACAGCAGACGGGAAACTGCATCACTCTCCATTCTGTAAGTGACTGAGCACACTACACTGTCACTACATGCAGACCTACCTTGTCACTACATCACCCTAACCTGGCTCTGTATACACATGTAACCTGGCTCTGTATACACATGTGACCTGGCACTATATACACCTCTAACCTGGCTCTGTATACAACTCTAACCTGGCTCTGTATACACCTCTAACCTGGCTCTATATACACCTCTAACCTGGCTCTATATACACACCTCTAACCCAGCTCTATATACACCTCTAACCTGGCTCTGTATATACCTCTAACCTGACTCTGTATATACCTCTAACCTGGCTCTATATACACCCCTAACCTGGCACTATATACACCCTAACCTGGCTCTACATCACCTTAACATGGCTCCATATCACCCTAACATGGCTCTATATACACGCCATAACCTGGCACTAAATACACCCCTAACCTGGCTCTATATATTACCCTAACCTGGCACTGCATATTACTCTAACCTGGCTCTATATACCACCCTAACCTGGCTCTCTATCACCCTAACCTGGCCCTATACTACCTAACCTTGCTCTACATCACCCTAACCTGGCTCTATATAACATGGCTTTATATCACCCTAACCTACCTCTATACCACCCTTCCCTGACACTATGCCACCCTAACCTGGCTCTATATTACCCTAACATCACTCGACATCTACGTGCAGTGCGCTGCCTGCCCACTGGGGGGGTGGCAGATATGGGATCCGCTCAGGGTGCCAAATGCTTTAGGTACGCCCCTGCCCGGGATGGCCGTGTCCCGGAACAGGTACTGTGCCCCCCTGACCTCCCCTGTACTGCTTCTTTGTGCCCCCCTTGTACTATGCCCTTTGTGTTGATTAGTCTTTGATTTATGGCATTGGTTTTCTCATTGGGTAAAACTGATTCATTAATAGTACTAATCAATATATTATTAATTCTATCAACTATTTATACATTAATTCTTGAGAGTATGTGCGTAAATTGGGGCAGGCTGGTAGGGGCCCCAGTGTATTACTTTGCCCAGAGGTCTATGATGCTATTAAGGTGGCCCTGCCCTCAGGATCAGTGAATACCTTTAAAAGAGAGGGTTATAGATCCCCCCAGCATTCTCCTTTTTTCCTCATACCTTATGGACAGTTAATGATGGTCGAACATCCCCTTACCTCTGCACTCTTCCATCTGGTTTCAGCCTCTTCTAGATACAGTCCAACAACAAGCATGTACTCAAGGTCTGCAGCAAAGGAAACAGCTACAGATATCTCCTTAGTCTTCACTTTTTGTGTTATCTCCCCTCTTTCTGTTCCATATCCCATTGTGGCCATTTCCCCTCTCTTTTTAATCCACTTTATGAAAGTTTCCTTTACCTGGTTTATTTTCGTTTTACTCCTCCCTCTCAAGCGGGTCTGATAGGTTTCCCTAGGCGCGGCGTGAGCCTCACACCAACCTTTTCTGAAATATCGGCATCCTCCTACCCTAACTGCGCAGGCGCGAGCGTCTGTCAGTTTCATCGGAGCAGGCAGGCCATCTTGCTTAAGGGAAAGAACTCAATTCTTTGCCCTTACTTGAAAGTTAACGTCAGGAAGGAGTTATTTTTCAGGAAAATTCCTCCCCCTTTGCCTATTTAAACCCAGGAGCTTCAGTATGGCTCCCTGTTGTGCCTGCATAAGGTTGCCTTTGTTGGGAGCTCCTGGAAGTTTGCCAGTTTTTCTTAACACGGTAGTTTTAAAAAAGAAAGGTGCACTTCTGCTCGTACATATTATGTATTTAAGCCCTGTACGAAGTCTAAGAAGACGTCAAGGTGTCATGATGAACCCTATGAAAGCCCTAGCTGGAGTAGATCTTCAAGATCAAGATATCATGCTCACACAGGGGGTTCAGCCACAAAGACATCGCTCCTCACATTCCCCAAGCTCTAGAAATCCAAAGTGTGGAGCCACTCCGCTACCAGATAAACTAGTCTGCAAAAGCTGCTTCAGGGAATATGCAGCCGATATAGAGTCAGAAAGCCAACAAGTGGCTGACCTTCTTAAAAAGTGGTCAAGGCTCTATAGTGGAACTAGCGGCAGTAAATACTCTGCAGTCTTCAGCTTAACCTTGTGTAGAATCCCCAGTACCTGGGCCATCCTCAGGGGAACCTTCCATTCCAAAAGTAAATGTCCCGGTCAGACAGGAGGAGTCTGATGATTCAGGCGATTCCTTGGAAGAGCAGGACCGCTCTGGCTACAGCCATATATACAGGCCGTAAAGTCAGCCATAGGCTGGGAGGAGGCGGCTGAAAAAGTCAAAGAGCCATTTCCCTTTTCTGAAGAAGCTTCTCTTTTTTTCCCCTAATGGACGAAATCAAAAGAGGTTATCGAACATGAGTGGAAGAGAACGGAAAGAAGATTTTCCCCTCCACCATCTGGGAAAGCTTTATCCTATGTCAGAGCAAGACTCAGTAATATTAGATGACCCTCTGGCAGTAGACGCAGCTGTGGTTCATCTAGCAAAGAATATCACTCTCCCAATGGATGATTCAGCTTCTTTCAAGGATCCTTTGGACAGGCGCATAAACCTGGATTTAAAAAGAGCCTATAAAATGGGGGGCAATGCATGCAAGTCAGCGATTGCCTTAACACCAGTATCCAATGCCCTGCGGGCATAGACAGAAAATATAGAGATGGCAATTCGTCAGGATATTCCCAAAGAAGAGATAATAAAGGCCTTAGACAAACTGAAATTCTCAGCAGATTTTGTGGGTGAAGCAGCGATTGATACTATCAAGTGCTCGGCAAGGTCATTGCTAAATGCCGTAATGGCTAAGCTTGCCCTCTGGCTAAAACCATGGGCGGCTGATACTGCATCCAAACAAAATTGGTGCAATATACATTTTTGATAGTAAAACACTTTTTGGTAAAAAATTTGAAAAAGCCATCTCTCGGGTCACAAGGGGAAAGTCAGTTCTGCTTCCCCAGGACAGAAAAAATAGGCACCCCAGAGGATCGTCTTCTAGGTTTCAACAGTTCCGAACAAGAGATTATGGACAGCCCAGACAGGGGAAGGACACCAGGAGAAATTGGAGGAGTACACAATACACCTTTCTGAAGGCGCACAAACAAAGAGCCTTGCCTAATCCACAGGACTCCACCAAATCCTTTTGATGCCAGATCATCCCAGGAGTTCCCGGTAGGTTCAAGGCTCAGACACTTCTCAAAGGTAGGGATGAGAAACTGCAAGGATCCCTGGGTGGTCTCAACAGCGCAGTACGGTCATTTCTGGACATTCTTAGGCCAGCCTCCACGAGACCTGTTAACGCCTACAGAAATGCCAAGATCTCCTCAGAAGTCGGAGGTACTGCTTCAATTCCTTCGCTCCTTGCAGGTCCAGCAAGCGATCATCCCAGTACCTTGCTCAGAGAGGTTTTCAGGGTTTTATTCCACTCTCTTCCTGGTCCCCAAAGAGTGGGGGATTGAGGCCTGTGATAGACCTAAAGAGGCTAAATTGCCATATATCTCTGGAGAGATTCAAAATGGAACCACTACAAACAATAATCCGAGCTGTTCAGCCAGGAGACTGGACGTTCTCAGTGGATCTCCAGGATGCATATTTCCACATTCCCATTCTGAAACCATTTCAAAAATACCTGAGGTTTGTGGTCGGTCAGACCCATTTACAGTTCCAGAGCCCCCCATTTGGCCTTTGCACGTCTCCCAGGGTCTTCACCAAGGTTCTGATTGCGATTCCAGCCCCCCTGCGGGAGCAAGGGCTCAGAGTGTTTCATTACTTTGATGACCTTCTAGCGAAGCATCCAGTCCAGTTGATAGAATACAGGAAGATCTTATTAGCAACACTGGTGGAGTATAGATGGATAATGAATCAATAGAAGAGCCACCATTCCCCAGTCCAACAAATGATTTACCTGGGTGCATTATTCAATACCAAGGATGAGATGGTGTCCCTACCTCCACATTAGCCAAAAACAATTGCTCAGAAGATAAGGAAAGTGAGGACACATTTCCACCTGACAGCTTCAGACTGCCTTGGCCTACTAGGTGCCTTGTATCCCAATGATGCCATGGACACATTGGCACCTGAGGCACTTCCAACTGGGGTTCCTAAGGAAATGGAACAGACACCTGCCCTCTCAGTCCATACGCATGACGGCCCCAATGCACAGGAGTCTGAAATGGTGGACAAAGAAAGAGATGCTTCTGAAACCGCGTCCTTTGGGACATGTCTGTTGGATCACAATTATTATAGACACCAGAGCAAAGGGTTGGGGATCCCACTGCAACCAGGTGTCGTTCAATGGAGGATGAGCCTTCAATACGGCGCGCATTGTATAGAATATCCTGGAAATTCACGCAGCTTATCTCACATTGACAGCCTTAGCCCCCTAGATCAGGGGTAAATCAGTTCTGATTTGAATGGACAACAAATCAGCGGTTTCATACATTCACCCCCATGGAGGAACACACAGCGGCACCCTGCTGAGGGAAGTGGAACCCATCATCATCTGGGCGGAGAGGAACCTGAAAAACTTAAGGTCAGCCTATTTTCCAGGCCACTTAAATAAAAAGGTCGATCTACTATCCCATAGTTTCTTAGACCCCAAAGAGAGGTCTCTACACCCAAGAATATTCAGGTGGATAGTGCACAGGTGGGCCTTTTCCGAGCTGGATCTATTTGCAACAGTAGCCAATACGAAACTGCCAAAGTTTATCTCATGTCTGCCTCACCCTTGCGCAGAAGCGACAGATGCCCTGTCAAGTCCCTGACCATACAAGCTAGCTTATGCCTTCCCTCCACTGCCTCTTATGCCGAGGTTCCTAACAAGACTAGCAATGGAGAAGATAAAAGGTCATAGCAGTCCTATCATATTGGCCAAGACATTTATGGTTCTCAACGGCAATATACCTGAGTGTCAGTTTTTCAGTGAAGATTCCTACAATACCCTTCCTTTTGTCACAAGGACACCACACACATCTGAACCCCCACAAGTTGAACCTTCACATCTGGATATTGAACGGAAAAGGTTCCAGTGTCTAGGATGTTCCTCAAATCTTATCTCAACTTTTCTCAAAACACGCAGGCCCTCAACAAACACCATGTATGACAGAGTTTGTAACAAGTTTAGATTCTTTGCAACTGGTAAAAGCTTCAATCCCTGCTCTCCCACTGCCGTAGCCATGCAATCCAGAGGTGTCTCCCAGAATGGTCTTCAGTTTTACATTTCCTTTATAAGGCAGGGCTACCCGGTTACATAAACAAAAGGATGACCTGCCTCCTCTGACAGCGAATGACATCAGAAGGGGGCGAGGTCCCTTGGTTACGTCACTGGGTGGCCCCGCCCTTACCTATAAAATAAATGTCAGACTGCAGACCGCCCATTCTGGGAGATGCCTATGGACTGCACGGGAGCAGGGGCAGTGAAAGAAGAAAGAAGAAGATGAAGATTGAAGACAAGAAAGAGAGGAAGGAACACCGAAAGAAGAAGCAGAAGACCAGAAGAAGGACCGGGGCAGGAGAAGATGGAGGAAGAAAGAAGAATATCTATGTTACACAATAAAGGACTTGTCAAAAACTACCTCTTGTTTTTTGTACCACTACAATCCTTTTTATTGTGAATGGGTAGGGTTACAATGTACCCCATACCTATTCACCATGGGGGATTCGGGATCTGAGGGGCCCCTTATTAAAGGGGGCTTCCAGATTCTGATAAGCCCCCCGCCCGCAGACCCGCACAACCACCAGCCAGGGTTGTGGAAATGAGGCCCTTCTCCCCAACAACATGGTGCTTTGGGGGGACCTCAAAGCACCCTCTCCATGTTGAGGGCATGTGGCCTGGTATGGTTTGGAAGGGTCGGGCGCTTGATCATCCCCACCCCCTCCTGCCATGCCAGATCTGCATGCTCAGATAAGGGTCTGGTTTGGATTTTAGGGGGACCCTTAAGCCATTTTTTTTTTAAATTTGGCAGGGGGTTCCCCTTAAAATCCATACCAGAACTGAAGGGCCTAGTACAGACTTTGGGGGTCCTCGCATCCTTTTTTTTTTTTTTTTTTGGCGCGGTGATCCCCTTAAAATACATACCAGACCCGAAGGCCTGGTTTGGATTTTGGGGGAGGGCAATTTTTTTTTTTTTTTTGGTGCGGGCCCTGCTATTGTAAATGATTTTAAAAATGGTAATGACATACCTCAGTCAAACAGGTGCCAAAAAATTGGGTCTTGAGTGTTGGCGGTGCCAGAACACTGTAACCCTTTGTAGTTGCTCTTGTTGGGCACTGGAACGGGCCCTGCTGTTGTAAATTAGTTTAAAAATTGTGATGACATGCCCCAGTCAAACAGGTGCCGAAAAATTGGGCCTTGGGTGTTGGTGGTGCCCTAAATACAAAATATCATTTTAGATTATGGACAGGAGAAATAGAAGCAGTGGCAGTCTTCAAGGGATCCAAGATCCCTAGCACATTTAATCAGTTGCATCAGCATCAGGGGCTTTATAGCTGCTGATCCAGGACTGATTCATTTTTATAAATGTGAGCCTATCAACTGAGTCTGTGGACAGGCGCACTCTTTGATCGGTTACGAACCCTCCAGCAGCACTAAATGTCCATTCAGAAAGTACATTGGATGCAGGACAGGCCAGTAGCTTAATTGCATATTAAGCAAGTTCCGGCCAGTGGTCCATCCTCAAGACCCAATAACCCATTGGATGCTTTGTTGGAAAGGTCTCCAAGTCTGCTCTTGCCCCTAGATATTTCTGCACCATATAATGCAGACGCTGACTATGGTTGCTTGAACCTATCAGACCTGGGCACTGAGTTACTGAAATTTTTTAAAGGCATCGGTCAGCCGGCCACCTTCTTCACCGCTCTGCCTCTGAACGACCGAAGCTTCAGAAACACGTTGTCCAGCACCAGGACAAGGTAACCTCCCAGGGTCTGGAAAGGCATTGTGGAAACTTTTCTTCAAGGTATCCTGAAGATGTTTCATCCTATGCTCCCTCTGCGCAGGCAGAATGTTCTCTGCAACTTTACCATTGTAACGTGGATCAAGAAGGGTTGTCAGCCAGTAATGATCCATCTACTTGATACCACAAATCCTAGGGTCTTTTCGCAGGCTTTTCAGAATTGGAGAGCACATGCAGCATAAGTTTGAAGAGGCACGAATGGTCTTCTGGGTCACTGAGGATGACATTATCAGGAACTACCTCCTCCCAGCCACCTACAACTACTTGGGTTTCTGGGGACTGAAAACCATGATCCCTTGAAGACTGCTGCGTATTATCCTCCACATCCATGCTGACACAATCCTCCTCCTCCTCCTGTGTGTTTAGTGGCTCTGCAGGAATGCTCTCTGCATAAAGGGGGCCTTGAGAGGAAAGGAAGTCCTCCTCTTCCTCTCGATGTTCTGCCTCATGTGCCCTGTCCCTGCCCCTGATTCCATGAAGCGTGTGCTCCAGAAGGAATATTAGAAGGACAGTGTCACTGATGCATGCATTGTTGCTGCTCACCAAAATTGTGACCTCCTCAAATGGTGACAGGACAATGCATGCATCCTTGATCAGTAGCCAATGACATGGCGAAATGAAAGCCAATCTCCCCTTAGCCTGTCCTGGTGCCATGCTCACAGAGGCACTCATTGATGGCCCTCTGCTGTGCGTGCAGCCACTGCAGCATTGCAATGTTGAGTTCCACCTGGTGGACATGTCACAAATGAGGCGGTTGGTGGGCAGGTTGAATTCCCGCTAAATGTCAGCCAGCCGGGCACTGGCATTGTATGAACGCCGGAAATTACCACAGACTTTTCTGGCCTGCCTCAGGATATTTGGTAAGCCTAGGTACCTGGTCAAGAAACGCTGCACCACCAAATTCAAGATGTGTGCCAAGCATGGAACATGTGTCAAGTGTCCCTGTCGGAGGGCAGATAGAAGATTGGTGTCATTGTCGCATACAACCATTCCTGGCTCAAGCTGCCATGGCGTCAACCACCTCTGAGCCTGCCCCCCGCAGAGCTGACAGAATCTCTGCCCCAGTGTGGCTCCTGTCCCCAAGACAGACTAACTCAAGCACCACATGGCATCTTTTAGACTGACTGCTTGCGTAGAGAGCACTGCAGGTTCAGAGGACAATTGTGTATAAAAGTAGTTCGATATATATGGGCTAGGCGCTGCTCTTTAAAAACAGAACTAGTAAATATTAGTGATATTTACCATGTGTTTGTGCCCCCTAGTGGTTCAAAGAAGATTACGAAGTGTATTGGTTAGTTAGAAAATGTGGATGCTATATTATTTTTAAGCAAATAAAGTGCATAGTATAACTACTACCGTGTTCGCCTTGCAGTAGTGCAAATTCAAAGTATAAAATATCAATAATTGAAGCTTGTGTCACTCATGAAATATAAAGTGCATCAGATTATCTTCATCCCTATACTAAGTGATAGAGGTTACCTTAATCCATCAAACCAATGTTTCCAAACCTATTAGTGTTAGTCAAATAGAATATAAAGTGCACAGATGAAGCTAATAATATGATTGCCTTAATCAGTATACCACCAAATGTACAATAAAGTGCTACTGCAGTATATTAATCGATCTCTAAGATACAACAAAACCATCAATCCAGTATACCAGGTGTACAGTGCTTAAAGTGCTTATTGAGTCCTTAGGTTGTACAATTCCTGAATGTATCCAGTTAAAACAGGTGCAGATGACAGGTGATAAATCGTTAGTGGTTTTTTCCTCTGGTGTCGGCCGAGTGCAGATCACACATGCTCCCCTAAGGATACCCCACTTACCGAATGGCGTCACCCCTGCAGGGGTAAAACGCATAGATGCCTTCTAATAGCTCCTGGGGCGTCCGAGGGTACCGAGGCTGGTGGCTGTGCTGTCTGGTCCTGACGTCCTCAGCAAGGGTGTAGATGGTCAGATACAGAAGGGAAGAGACAAGGAATGCCCATAGTGAAGTCCATTTAAAAAGTGTCTTTATTTATTTAAGCCAGGGAATAAAACCAATTTCCAATAACAATGTCACACGAATCCCGTTTTCTATATTGCAGACGGCCGAGCAGTGGTTATTTGAGAAAGTCTCTCACATTTCCTGCTCGGATGACGTGCATTCCACCAGCCCCTGCTACAAAACCAGAGATGACGTACGTGTATGCGTGAGTCTGGCTCTGACTAACGTGTTTCGTCATAGGCGTCTTCTGAGGCGTTGCGAGACTCCATAAACTCACATCTTATATACACTGAGGGAGACAAAACATCAGCAGAACTTCCGCATTAAAGCGGAGGTCCGGGCTAAAAAAAAAAATTAAAAGTCAGCAGCTACACATACAGTAGCTGCTGACTTTTAATATTAGGACACTTACCTGTCCTGGACTCCAGCGATGTCGGCACCCGCCGCCGATCTTCGGATCGGGGGACGGGTGCAGCCGCATCCATCGCGGGTAAGGGAACCCGGACGTGTAAGCAGTACAGCTTCACGCCGGGCACCTTACCGCGCATGCGCGAGCTCTGCCACGCTCTGCTACTGGCCAGGCGGCCAGTAGCAGAGCGAGCAGGGAGGAGGGAGCCGGCTTCTGACGTCAGCGGCCGCGTCCGCCGGCCAGAACTCCCGGAAGTGTGGAAAAGGACACCTGTCTAAAGACAGGTGTCCTCTTCCCCCTCCCCCCCGAAAGGTGCCAAATGTGACACCTGAGGGGGGGGAGGAATCCAACCAGCGGAAGTTCCACTTTAGGGTGGAACTCCGCTTTAACTATACATATCCATTTTAGAAGTTGTCAACTACTGGGGCTATGCTCAACGTTGTTTACTTATTGTGTGGAATCGCTGTTAATAAACCAATTTGAAGGAATGTTCTTTTCTTAGTCATATCTCATATCTGTGGAGGCCTGATAGTAGCCCCTAGTGGTCAAGCCCATAACCGCAAGAAGAAAATGACAGGCAGTTGGTAATGGTAATGTTCTGTTTATCTCTCCTTGCAAAGCCGGCTAATACCCAGTAAAACTATACCTGTACATGTATTTCTCCTAAAATCCGTATTCTTCATCACAGAATAATAATAATATGATCGTAATCCATATTGCACATCAGCATTGAATATATATACACATGTGGAAGGAACCATTAATATTAGAGCATATATATGAGAAATAAAATCATGTAAAAATCATGTGTAAAATATGTAAATAGTCTGCTATATAGGGGAACGTGATAATAAAAAATATAATATATCGTTAAAATTTATATATAAAAAATGTTTTTATATATAAAATAGACCTCTCTGTGGACTAGGTATTGGTTATACCCAGAGGTACACTGTGTCCTATACATAGGATCTAAGTAGCTGGGCTAGGCCCTATTATGATGCTCAAAACTTATCTAGCCCTCCCAGTGGGGTGATACTCTACTCAGTATGGTGTTACTGTACTGTTCCAAACTATGGTGGGGTAATGGCTCCAATGTCTTCCATGATCCCTGTTTGCACAGGACCATGGGTGAAGTATTGGGTAATGTATTGTCAGGATGGCCGAGCGGTCTAAGGCGCCAGACTCAAGAGCTGTTTCTTCACATTGTGTGGGTGTTCTGGTTTCCAAATGGAGGCGTGGGTTCAAATCCCACTTCTGACATTCACTTCCAGGTCACCATACAGACATCACGGGAGACAGAACAATCAAGGACCAACACAGGACTATACACTGGACAGGAAGAGAAAACCGAAGAGAGGAATATGAGGAGGAAAGAAAAGGAAAAAGGAGGAGAGAACATTAGGAGCTGGAATATACAATTTGAGCAGAATGGAGTTTACTAAAGAGGAATTACAAATATTAGACCTCGGACTAAAATATGCACCTGAAAAATCACTGGATGAATTTGAAGTATACATAGACTTACAAAAATTCATAAGGAAACTCAATCTGAAACGTTTGCGACCCAAGGTACACAGAAAAAGGAAGACCCCATGGGTTATATACAAACTAAGCTGAGAAATAGGTCAATATTTAATCCCCAAACCCGGGGGGAGATTGCTTTTTTTTTTTTTTTTTTTACCACTTCAGTCTTTCGCCAGATATAAATGATTTCATTCTGGTTTTATCATCCCAGTTCTGGCTGCTTCACATCATTGTGGCAATAAATACAATTTCCATTTATTTTTATCCCTTACCATGCTTCATTCATCTCCCATTCCTCCCTCCACCTGTCTTTTTCTTCTATCTTTTATTAAGCAAAACCAAAGTTTAAAAAACATCAGGTAGAGAGATCCACCCGCCCCTTTCACTCATTCTTTCATCTAATTCATTCACCCACCTTCAGTCTAAGCACGCCTCACCTGCCCTGTAATTTTAGTTTTATTTGGTTTTCCACTTGTTTTATTACAGCCTGTCGTCCCATTTATTTGCTCCCTACTATTTCTTTTATCCAGGGGCTCCATCTGTCATAGTGTTGTTTGTTATTGCCTCTCTTTCTCAGTATATGTTCCTCATTTTTCACCGTTCTGTTCACATCTTTAACCCATTCTTTAAACTGTGGGGGATTTGTTGTTACCCAATGTTTTGCAATTATCTTCCGTGCATTAAATAAGCACCTTATTATTGGAATTTGTTTTTTAAGTGGCATTTGGTCTTTTGCTAGATAGCCCAGTATACATGTCATTGGATTCTTCCCTATCTTAGTCTCAAAGACTTTATTTATTGTCTCTAGGATTTCTGTCCAATATCTGTGTAACTTCGGGCACCTCCACATCATGTGTATTAAATTACTACTCTCCTCACCACATCTTGGGCATCTTGAGTCTGGTCTATAGCCAAATCTAAACATTCGCGCAGGAGTATGGTATGCCCTATGTATTAGCATCAAATGTGACACCCTTTGAGATGGAGACATAGACACCACTGGGCACATTTCTAGTATTCTCATCCATTGTTCCTGAGTAACTCCTCCTACGTCCCTGTCCCATTTCTCTCTACACTTTAGTTCCTCAGCTTCGTTCATGGCTGCTGTGCGCAGCTCGCTATATATTTCTGATATAATACCTTTTGCCTGATTTTCTTTCATAAGTTTCTCCATTTTGTTTAATTCACACCAATCTGGGGTCCCATTGCAAAACTGTCTCTCCAAAGCGTGTCTTACTTGCAGGTACGTAAAGAACGATTTGTTAGTTAGGCCATATTCTTCTCTCAGTTCTTGGAATGTTTTAATTTTATCTTTCTTATATAGCTGGGTTAATCTTAACACTCCCTGATTCTCCCATTCCTTATTGCGTTCTACTCTTAGTGTTTCCTGTATGTTGTTATTATCCCATATTGGAGAGTATATTGTGTACCCTTTAAGTCCCAATGTTCTCTTTATTTCTTCCCATGTCCTTATTGTTAGTTTATATGTAGGGGTCTTACTGGTGTTTTGTCCAGCCTCCAGTACTTCTATGCCCAAGCTGTGCTTAGTTTGATTCTCTATTAGCTTCATATTTATATCTCCTCCTCCTACCACTTGGCATCCTCTCAGGTGTACTGCCTGTGTTGCCAAGAAGTAATACCATGGATGCGGGACTGCTAAGCCACCCTTACCTCCTGAGCGCTGCAAAACCCGCAATCCTATCCTGGCTTGTTTTCCTTTCCAAATTAATTCTCTGAATATTGTTTCCAACTTCCGAAACCAGCCTTTGGCTATCCACACCGGCGAGTTTTGCATTACGTAATTTAATTGGGGAAGCCATATCATTTTAATTAAGTTACAACGGCCCGCAACAGAAAGCGGCAGTCGTCTCCATACCCGACTTTTCTCTTTAAATTTCTTTATTAATTCCTCTAAGTTGTCTTTGGTGTATTGTCTTGGGTTTTTAGTTATGGTTACTCCTAGGTATTTAATTTTATCAGTCTGCTGTACCTTCTGATAACCCTTGCTACCTCTGGGCCTGCCCTTGTCAATTGGCATTAGATTTGACTTTCCCCAGTTTATCCGAAGTCCCGAACTTTTCCCAAACCTTTCGGTCAGCTCTAGGACTGCTTCTAAGGTTTTCTGTGTGTCACCTAGGAAGATTAAGAGATCGTCTGCGTATAATGCAACTTTATCCTCACCATGTTTTCTTTGGAATCCCCTTATATCCCCTGAAGCCCGGATGGCTATAGCCAGTGGTTCTATCGCCAATGCGAATAGCAGTGGCGACAGAGGACACCCCTGCCGCGTTCCACGTGTCAATGTAAATGCTTCTGATAATTGGTTGTTTGTTTTCACTCTTGCTCTTGGCCTTGCATAGAGCATTTTAATCCACCCCGTGAACTGTGGCCCTACACCAAACTCATCCAGCACCAGCCATAGGTATCGCCATTCCACTGTATCGAATGCCTTGTTTATATCAAGTGCTAATATGGCTCTAGAGCCTTCATTGAGAGTTGGTATTTGCATGTTCAAGTACGCCCTTCTGATGTTAGTTTGGGTAGTTCGTCCTGGCATAAAACCAGATTGATCTGGGTGTATGTATTTTGAAATTATTCGACCTAATCTGGCTGCCAGTACGCCAGCCAAAATTTTTACATCAGCACCTAGCAGGGAGATTGGTCTATAGGAAGTTAAGTTCTGTTGGTCTGAATCCTTTTTGGGAAAGACAATAATTGTTGATTCCTGCATTGACTCTGGCAGGCCCCCTTTTTCTTTCGCTGCATTTAATACTTTCAGTAGCAAAGGGGCCAGGGTCTCATCATATTTCTTATATACTTCTATTGGTAGACCGTCTGGTCCCGGCGCTTTCCTGTTTGACATTTTTTAAATTATTTCCCCTATCTCCCGTTCAGTCAAAGGGGCCTCCAGACTTTCCCTGTCTTCTACCGAGAGGCGCGGGACCCTCAGCCCACACAGGAAGTCCCGCGTCTCCCGGTCCACATTTTGTCCCTGGGAGTTCTAAAGATTTTCGTAGAATTTCTTAAATTCCATATTTATCCCTTGTCCTTCCGTTATCAATCTATCCCCAGCTGTCTTTATAGTTGTTATATTGTTTACTTGGTTATTGCTCTTTGTCAGGATCGCTAATAGGTGCCCTACACTTTCCCCTTCCTCGAAGAAATCCCTTTGCTTAGACCTGCGTCTGTTTTCTGCATTGTCTAGCTGAAGCTGTCTGTATTTCTCTTGTTCTTCTACCCACACTAAGCGCTTCTCTTCTGAGGGTTCCTTTATATAGGCTTTTTCTGTTTCTACAACTCTTTGCCTGGCCTGTTTTTCCCCTTCCCTAGTCTGTTTCTTATATTTAGCTATTTCTTGAATCATAATACCCCTTATATAGGCTTTAAGGGAGTCCCAAACTATTCCCAGGTTTGCTGTCCCCTCATTTCTACTGATAAATTCTTTTATCTGCTCGCCTATCTCCTCTGGGTTCCTTGTTGTTTCTAGCCAGTAAGGGTTCAGCATCCACTCTCCCCTGCCCTGGTTTTTCTCATATTTGAACCCAGCTACCAGTGGTGAATGGTCCGAGATCCCTCTGGCCATATAGGAAATACTACTAAGTAGGTCCACCATTTGATCATTCCCAAGGGCCATATCGATCCTTGACAAAGAGCCATAAGTCTTTGAAAAACACGAGAACTGCTGTTCAGCGGGATGTCCTATCCGCCAAAGATCTTTCCAGTCCATTTTTCCTATTATCTGGGCTAATATATTTTTTTCTTTAATGTTGGCCTCTTTTTTGCTTGGGTATCTATCTAGCTTTTCACTCATTACTCCATTAAAGTCTCCCACCACCAGTATTGGAACCCCGGGTTTATCCACAGCAAATGCAATCAGTTTGTATAGAACATCGGGTTTGAAAGGTGGCGGAATATATACATTAGCTAATATACATTCTATTCCTTCTATCCCGCAATGAAGAAAAATATATCTGCCCTGATTATCTATCTTTACTGTTTTACATATAAATCTTACCCCAGTTTTAACCATTACACTCACACCCCGTGAATAGGAGGTGTGGGTTGAATGGTATCGCTGTTGATATCGCCCTCCTGCCAAAAATCTAGTTGTTTCTTCTATTAGATGTGTCTCTTGAAAACATACTATTGCTGTATCAAATTGTTTAATTAATGCCAAAACTGCTCCTCTTTTTTTCTTGTCATTTAGCCCTCTCACATTCCAGGAACATACTCGCCATTCTTTAGCTTGCATATAGTCTACCTCTTTTTTTATACCACCTATTCGTGATTGCCCATATTTTGGTGTATTTTCCCCGATCTATATCAATTAACTCGTGATTATAATGTGGTGAACTCTTAATCTCTTTCTGTCTCGTGCTCTTTTTTTGATTTGTGTTTTCCTTTTGGGTGCTTCTTATTTCCTCTTGTTTCCTTGTTATCATTACATTCATTCTTCTCACACTTATACACTCACGACCTCTTCTGGGTCCAACCATTGGGCTTTTTTTGTGACCAACACTACACTCTTTCCCTTTTCCCCCACCCCCACCCTTTCCACCCTCTTTCCATCTCCCACCCCCCCCTTCTCTTTGCATACCTAATCTTATCCACTCGGCCATTTCCCACAATCAAAACCCTATTATTTACGTGCAGCTTCTCACATTCTTCCTCCCCTTATTTACAATATAAGGATAAACTTTGATGTTTTAACGCAGCAGTCTGCCACCATTATTGGCTATTCTTTAGTCCCACCCGTTTTCTGAGGTCTCTCAGTGTTCTTCTCCAGCCAGTCATGCACTTCTTCTGTTGAGTTAAAGAACACGGTTTCTCCGCTGGCCACTATTCGCAGTCTGGCCGGATACAGCATGGCGTATGTGATTTTTAGCTCTTGGAGCTTTTTCTTTATTTCCACAAATTTTGCTTGTTTCTTTTGAACTTCTGTGGAGTAGTCCGCATGAATTGAGATCCTATTGCCGTTGTACATTAGGGACCCTTTTTCCCTTGCCCTCCGTAGAATCATCTCCTTATCTCTAAAAAACAGGATTTTTATCAGCAGTGTTCTGGGGTTTCCCCCTGGTGGTGGGGGCCTAAATGGCACCCGATGGGCTCTTTCTGTTGCGAAGAATGGAGAGAACATTTCCTTCCCGAAGTTTTCAACTAGCCATTTTTCGATGAACTCTGTAGGGTTCGGTCCTTCACTTCTTTCAGGGAATCCTATTAGCCGTAGATTATTTCTTCTTAGTCTGTTCTCCATATCTTCTATTTTATTTATATATGGATTCATTTTTTCAGTCAATCGTGGGATTTCTTTTTTTTATTGGACTCAGGTCGTCCTCTATTTGGCTGATCCTTGCCTCCATTTCGGATATTTTTTCGCGTGTCTTTTGAGCATCGTGTCTTATCAAGCCAATTTCTTCTTTGGGATTTTTCAGTTGTTCATTCAGCCCCTGTACCATTTCTTTACAGGAGTTTATTGCTTCTAGTACTTCTCGCATAGTTGGTTCTGTCTCTTCTACCCTCTTTTCCTCTGTGATTGTTTGTGACAGTTCCAATTTAGAATCTGCCTTTGTCCCCTTGACTTGGCTTTTCCGGGCCGTCGTCCCGCCTGTTGTACTTTTAGTTTGTGCGGAGGGGGTCACCCCTCCTTTTATGGGGGATTGGGCTGGTTTTTCCTGGGTATTAGCGGTATTAGCGGTCTGATTCATTTTTTTCTTTCGCTTTGTCCTTTACCATATTTTGTTGTGGTGTTACGGTGCTAAGTCAAATTTCCGGCAGAGATTTTCCCCTCTTCCTCCTCTTCTTCCAACTCTGCACGGTGCTCGGTCTGTATGTTTATGGTTTTGAAAGCATAGAGGGGGAGTCCTCTCACTGTTCCCCTTCTTGCTATCTGTTCTCTTTTTCCCTTTTTCTTTTCCTCCTCTTCCTACTTCCTCCCCTTATTGGGGAGATACGCCCGCGCTTATCGCGGGCGAACCCCACTTACAGACCTATCCGGTTAATACACTTCCAATGGCCCCATATCTCATAGGGGTACAGGAATCTACAAGACTTGCAAACCAAAAACACCCCTACATAGAAGCAGAGGTGTCCGCCCTGTTTCAGTATAGGATAGCTATCAAGCAGTTAACTTTGCAGATTGTTTTGATTCAATATGGACAGTGGAGAATATAGAGTAGAGAGACAAGTGGAAGAAAGGAGCTGCACAGACAGGTTAGCTCTCCTATTATTCCCCGTCCTTTGTTCCCTTTGCCTTGCTTGCTAGCACATCCTTAGCATATCCTTAGCACAGCATAGCATGATATAGCAGAGACTCCTTACAGGCACATTACAGGCATCTTTACTTATGGCTTACCACCTGATACACCACTAGATATTCCCCTTCTCCCCTTCACTTAAAATCAGGGCAAACCGGTGTTTTGTGAGGGCTGTCGGCTTTTCCTTGTTCTCATGCATAGCCAGCCAGTTGTTTAGCATAGAGGCAAGCCGTCCTTACACACCTCTCATACCGCCCCCCCCAGCCACCATACCTCCAGGACGGTACCGCTCTTCACCTCTCCCAGTTCGTCCTGTATACAGTTTACCGTCAGCTTTCCGTGAGGATGGTGTTCCGCCCGTGGCTGGGTTCATCGGGAGCGGGAGAACCTTGTGTGTCCCAGTATTCCCGGTGTTCAACTTGCGGGTTCAGCGTCCGGCTGCACTACGCTTTAGGTGGCGTTCTGCTGCATCCTGTCATCTGGATCTCGTGGAGAGGGCCAGAAGCCGCCACACACCCGTTCACCCGGACATCCGGTCATGCCCCCTCGGAGATTGCTTATTAGCTTTTAAAAAAATGGTGGAACAAGACATCAAGAAGATTGGGGAAAGAAAAAAGAAAAAAGGACATATTTGGAAGAGGATAAAAGAAATAGGCCAAAAGAAAAATGTGGTGATTCGACCAGCGGATAAGGGAGAAAAGATTACTTGGATGAGATGGAAAATCTACTCAAAGTTGAGAACACATATCAGAAAGTACAACAGAACCCAAAGAAGAAAATTGAGAAGAAATTGAAGGCCTTCATTAAGAAAGGAAAGGAAAAGGGGATTTTAAATAAAAGAGGCCAAATATTTATTACTCTAGCAAGACCCCATTATTTATTATGTCCCCAAAATACATAGAAGAATAGAGAAACCTCCTGGTAGACCTATAGTGAATGGCATAGATTCCCTTTTTTCCAGATTAGGCGAATATTTGGACCAATGCCTAAAGCCCCTGGTGAAGGAAAGCAAATGCAAATAGATTACATCCTAGAAGGTCTTAAATTGTGCCTTGAATCAAATTATTTTTGGTACAACAAAGAATATTATATTCAAACGAAAGGAGTAACGATGGAGGCCCGCTATGCACCGAGTGCAGCCAACTTATTTATGGATCTATGGGAAGAGAAATACATCTACAATAAAAGGTGCCAGCAACTGAAGTTCTATAAAAGGTACATTGATGATGTGTTCCTGATCTGGGAAGGAGATGAAGAATCTCTTAAAACATTCATGAAGGACATTAACAGCAACAGCTATGACCTCAGTTTCACAGGGAAATATGACAAACAAAGAGTGGAGTACATAGATCTACAGATAGAAAATCACAATGGAAAATTATCCACCAAAACGTTTTTTTAATCAACGGATAAAAATGGCTACATTCCCATATCAAGCTGTCACCACCCAAGATGGAAGAACAATATACCCAAGGGACAGCTGATGAGATTGAGGAGAAACTGCCAGAATGTAGAAGATTTTAGTATACAGGTGGATCGGGTCATCAAAAAGTATGAGCAGAAGGGCTATCACACAACTTTCCTGAAGAAAACAAAAGAGAGAGTCTGACAGATGGATAGAAAGAAACTATTAGAAGAAAACAACAGCAAAAACAACAACAAAAGCCAAGAAGCAGCATTCATTACGGGTATTAATAAAGCTATAGAGCTACAGAAAAAACTGTGAAAAATATTGGCCCATCCTGAAGACTGATAAGATCCTTGGAAAAATCCTACCAGACAAACCAAGATTTATATACAGGATGGCACCCACTCTCAGAAACCACCTGGCGCATAAATCTTATAAATCCCCCCAATGAGCCCAACGCTTTAAAGATTTGAAAAGATACTATAGATGCCAGAAATGCCTTCCTTGTCGTATGAGTAAAAAACAACCGCGGAAGAAAGAAACCTTTAGATCATATGTATATGGAACGCAACACAAGATCAGAGAATTAATAACCTGTAACAGCACCCATGTCACGTATGTAGTGGAATGTCCATGCCACCTGCAATACGTGGATAGAACTACCAGGCCTCTCTATGTACGAATAAGAGAACATATCAATAACATCAGAAAAGGCTACCCCAAACACAGCCTGTCTAGACATTTTAGGGAAGCACATGACAGAGACCCAACAGTTATGACATTCTATGGGATTGATAAAATTAACGAGCACTGGAGAGGAAGTAACAAAAAAATTAGAATATTCCAAAATGAAACTAGGTGGATTTATAAATTAGGCAGTTTGGTCCCAGGAGGCTTAAACATTGACATAGACCTCCATTGTTTTATTTCTAATTTTTGAAAAATGCCCAGTTAGTTCGCACACTTGGTTTATACCTTTATGACATCTTTTAAAATGCTCAATCTGATTGAACACAATACATTACCCAATACTTCACCCATGGTTCTGTGCAAACAGGGATCATGGAAGACATTAGAGCCATTACCCCACCATAGTTTGGAACGGTACAGTAACACCATACTGAGTAGAGTACCACCCCACTGGGAGGGCTTGATAAGTTTTGAGCATCATAATAGGGCCTAGCCCAGCTACTTAGATCCTATGTATAGGACACAGTGTACCTCTGGGTATAACCAATACCTAGTCCACAGAGAGGTCTATTTTATATATAAAAACATTTTTTATATATAATTTTTAACAATATATTATATATTATCATGTTCCCCTATATAGCAGACTATTTACATATTTTACACATGACTTTTACATGATTTTATTTCTCATATATTTGCTCTTATAATATTAATGGTTCCTTCCACATGTGTATATACAGTATATTCAATGCTGATGTGCAATATGGTTTAGGATCATATTATTATTATACTGTGATGAAGAATATGGATTTTAGGACAACTACATGTACAGGTATAGTTTTAATGGGTACTAGCCGGCTTTGCAAGGAGAGATAAACAGAACATTACCATTACCAACCGCCTATCATTTTCAACTTCTTGCGGTTATGGGCTTGACCACTAGGGGCCACTATCAGGCCTCCACAGATATGAGATATGACTACTTCAAATTTGTTTATTAATAGTGATTCCACGCAATAAGTAAACAACGTTGATCATAGCCCCAGTAATTGATAGACTTGTGCTTGGCTAAAAAAATTTGTTTTTTTAGTTTTTTGGAAACTCAGAAAATTCAGAATTCGGAAATTAAAAAATTCGGAAATCCAAAATACGGAAATTCGGCAATCGGAGCAGATGAAAATCCGAAATTCGGGAATTCGGAAATCCGAAAATAACTAAGAACATTTGAAATAATAACTAACTAATAACTATTAAATTATAGGTATTGGAATTTCCTTGAAAGTTTGGCTGTTAGTGAACTTAAATATGAAATTTATCACTAATAGCAATATTTTCAAGAAAATTCCAATACCTATAATTTAATAGTTATTTATTATTATTTCAAATGTTTTTCTTGTTTCCGAATTTCGGAAATAAGGAAGATCATTTGAAATAATAAGTTATTAATGTATTATTTTAACTTATAATAAATAATAATAAGCTATTATTATTATTTCAAATGTTCTTTCTTATTTTCAGAATTTCAGAAATTCGGAAATAAGGAAGAACATTTGAAATTATAAGTTATTAATTTATTATTTTAACGTATTATAAATTATAATAAGCTATTATTATTTCAAATGTTCTTCCTTATTTCCGACTTTTGCAGTGTGTGACTGTACATATACATGCATACATACAGTATGCATATGTACAGTCACACACTGCAAAAGTGATCAAATCAATAATAAGGCAGACTAAGGGGCCCCCAGGCACTATATTGAAAG
This sequence comes from Glandirana rugosa, assembly GCA_018402905.1. Taxonomy (NCBI): domain Eukaryota; kingdom Metazoa; phylum Chordata; class Amphibia; order Anura; family Ranidae; genus Glandirana; species Glandirana rugosa. The sequence continues at coordinate 510,808 of BLSH010149212.1, forward strand.
GAATTTTTCATTTTTATTGTTTTCACATTAGCCATTATTAAATCACTGCGCATTTAAAAATGATCTTTTAAAAAAAAAATTGGATTGATACATGTTCCCCAGGGCAGTACCCGGACCCCCATACCCTCTGCAATAACTTGCATATAAGCCTTCAAAATCGTCACTTTTGTTTTTCCCAGTTTGGGTCCCATAGACTTTAATGGGGTTTGTTGTTCGGCTTCGAACTTTTGTGATATCCAAAATTTCTGGCGAAACCGAACCAGGGGGTGTTCGGCCCATCTCTGGTGGTGAAAGGAGATTGTAGCTGACCCTGAGCTGGAAGGCAGCCATAATGGGTTTGCCAGGACATCTGGAAGATAGGTTTGGGCCCCGATTCTTTGGGTCTGGTGCGTTGTTCCAGTGCCGATACTGGGCCTTTCTTCCTGGGGTCTAGTGCTATTGGTGTTGGTGCCTTTGGGGTGTATGATGCTTCTGGTGGTTGCCTGGTCTTCTGATCTTCTAATTCTTTTGGAAGGGATTGTTTCCTCTTACAATTTGGTCCCAGATCCACTACTTTCTGCTGGCTTGTATTCCAAATCAAAATTAGATGGTGAGAGCTCCTCACTGCTCTCATCCGACATTCCAAGGATTTTATATGCTTCCTCACAAGTAAAATATTTTTTGGACATGGGTACATTGCTGATGGGCAGCAGTGATGTTGGCTCTGTTGGGTGACACTGATTAGGCTGCACTAATGGGCTGCACTGACAGATCCACTGATGGTGGCACTAATGGGCTGTACCGAGATCCACTGATGGGCAGTATGGCAGGTTCTCTTTATTAGGTTCTATTTATTTGGTGCACTGTACTGGCTGTGGCAACAGTTAACTCACTGTTTCTCTTGTCTTCTCCTCGCACAGGATTGGTGTGCGAGGAGAAGAAGGCGGGAACAGTGAGTAACCTTTGTTTGTTTACACTTATGACCAGCTGGTTGGACACAGTTGATCATGTGGCAAAAAGCCAATTTTATTGGCTGTTTACCCTGATCAGGTATGGGCTGTGTCCTGGGGACACGGGTCATCACCGATCGCCACGCTGCATGCCCCCCGGGGGCGCACATTAGCGACGCATCCTGAAGGACGTCATATGATGTTCACTCAGGATGGGAAAGCCATCGCCCGGCCATCAATCTGCTATTGGCTGGGTGGGAACTGGTTAATCTCCTCTTCTCGAGAGAATAAATTCACTTCAGCTAATCTTTCCTCATAGCTGAGCTCTTCCATGCCTCCTATCAGTTTGGTTGCCCTTCTCTGCACTTTCTCTGAAACCTTTTTTGTATATTATTTGGTCTGTGCGAAAGTTACAGCATCTACAAACTATGGTATGTATACTGGAATTTACGCAGCTATGAGGCTATACTGGTAATGGCGGAAAGTCAGCAACTTATGGTGGGACAGTGATAGTGTGGTAGGTTTTTTCTTTTCTTGGGAGGGTGCATGTGATCAGCACAGGGTCAATCAGCACTGTCCAGACAGAGGGTCAGGGGTCCTGTAGGCACATAGGACAGACGGAGGAGAATGAAAACTCATCCTACAAGCTTTAATCAGTGCTCTGCTGGACACTGATAGAAGTCACAAGACTGCTCTAACTGCTGATGAAACAAGGTATTTGGCAGTTTATATTTACTAAATATATTGCATTTCCATGATCTGTGTACTGTGGATGGCCATATATAGTGAATGCAGAGTCCTGGGTTTAGTAGCACTTTAAGTCTATAATCTACAAGAACACCCAGATCCTTCTCGGCAATTGACTTTCCCTGTTGTACTTCTCCTACAATGTAGGATTCATGCATATTCTTATCCCCCAAGTGTATAACTGTACATTCATAAACATTAAACCTCAGTTGTCACATAGTTGCCCAATTAAATAGTGCCTATGGTCAGCTTTTAAGTTGAAGACATCCTGTAAGAATGTTATTCCATTAAATAACTTGGTGTCATCTGCAAACACTGAAATGGTCATTTTAATCCCAGACTCTATATCATTTATAAATAGGTTAAACATTAAAGGTTCCAACACTGAACCTTGGGATACACCACTAATTGCCTTAGACCAGAGTATAAATCATTCATCGCTATTCTCTGAACTATCTTTCGGACAGTTTTCTACCCATTTACAAACTGAATTTGCTAAGGCTATAGACTTTAACTGACACTTTAGGGGAACTTCTGGGGAAATTAGTCAAATTATTTTGCCAACCCAAGTATACTATGTCCACAGCCACTCCTTTTTGCTTATCCCCCCATAAAAAGAAAGTTTGACAATTTCAGTCTTCCGTAAATCAATACAGACTATTGCTTAAAATATTGTATTCTAGCAACTCTAGCAAATTTTTCTAATCCCTCTGCAATCAATCCAAAACCAGGGATAGGCACGGACCAAGGCTGTGGCGAACATTTTCCAAAGTACTGACCTTAGTGAAGGACACCAAGATAGAATTTCAAATTCAAACCTTCAAAAAAACACGGTCCACTCTGTGACCTAGTTCTACGAGTACAAAAACCATTTAAAATAACATTTATATCACTGGTGTCAGTGGGGGGGGGGGGATAGTGCCCCATATGAACCCAAC
>BLSH010149212.1:524637-535299 GCA_018402905.1 Glandirana rugosa
GCGCCCACAAAATAAAATCAAATCTACAAAATCCAATTATGGCCCTAGGCTGCTCGCGAAACAACTGATCCAATTGTCAATAAATGTCCTAAAATAATCACAGCGCCTAAGATAGAAAAAGACCAAACTATGAGGAGCTAAAAACAGAGTATAAATATGTGTCCTGAAAAAACATTAAAATCCAATAAAGTTCATGTTAGAAACCAGTAATAGTTTTTCAGAAAAAACATTGGGAGAAAAGTTCAAATGGAACATCAAAAAAAGGTATATATCAGTCTATATGGTTCGTTCATTAAAGCTTATTCCCAAAGAGATTCAAATCCTTCATCGATGGAAGGGGTATCCAACCCCCAGAAATTCCTGATGTGGTCTACTAGACAAACGATATATATAATGGGTGTGAGCTTACCAGATGTTGGTAGATCATGCGCGGATATCAGAATACTAGATTATGTGGCCCGCTATCCGGAAGCTATACCTTTGCGGAACACCTTTCGCTATTACCAGGGAGTTGGTCCAGGTGTTTAGTTGGCTGGGGATACCTAAAGAGGTCCCGTGTAACCAAGGAATTGTGCAGGTTGTATAAAATCTCCCCCAAATGGATGGACTTGTGGAGAGATTTAGTAAAACACTAAAAAGCATGTTGAAAAAGGTAGTGGAAAAAGATGGGAGAGATTAGGATATGTTGCTGCCATACCTCATGTTTGCCATACAAGAGGTTCTGCAAGCGTCTACGGGGTATTCCCGTTTTGAACTCTTGTATGGTAGACAATCTAGGGGGCTGCTAGATGTCACAAAAGAGATGTGGGAAGGAGAGGCCACCTCATATAGGAGCGTCATTGAGCATATTTCCTTCATGCAGGATCAAATAGCAGCAGTCCTGCCCCTGGTACAAGAACATATGGAGCAAGCCCAGAGAAGGGTTTATAACCAGGGTGTCAAAACCCAGACTTCCAACCCCAGAGACAGAGTGCTGTTGCTAGTCCCCACGGTTGAAAGTAAATTCCTAGCAAAGCGGCAGGGTCCCTTTGAGATTAGGGAAGGAGTAGGGGATGTGAACTACAAAGTTTACCAGCCAGGGAAAAGGAAACCAAAGCAAATTTACCATGTGAATCTCTTAAAACCATGAAAAGACAGAGAGACTTTATTGGCAGTGCCCACTCCTCAAGAGGACAGGTTATCCATGACTCCGGACGTCCCCATAACTGAGTCCTTGTCACTGGCGCAACAAAATGACATTAAGAAATTTATCAGTAAAAAGAGAGATTTTTTTTCTCTCCCCTACCCGGACTGACCACCGTACTACAACATGACAATTATGGAACCAGGGGTCTGCGTACATGTAAAACCCCCACTGAATACCTAAAGGCTAGACAGGAGGCGTGGTGAAGGAAATAAACCATGTTGGAGTTATTCGTGATAGAGGAGTCCCACAGCATCTGGTCGAGCCCGATAGTGCTGGTCTCAAAGCCCGATGGCACTATCAGGTTCTGTAACGATTTCAGGAAGCTGAATAACCTGTCTAAGTTTGATGCATACCTGATGCCGTGGGTTGACGAACTTGTGGACAGGTTGGGAGCTGCCTGGTACATAACAACCCTAGACCTAACTAAGGGCTACTGGCAGATCCCCTTAATGGAGTCAGCAAAAGAAAAAAAATGGCTTTTTCTACCCCCGAGGGGTCCTTTCAGTACAAGCAAATGCCGTTTGGTCTGCATGGGGCCCCTGTATCCTTCCAGAGACTGATGGATAAAACCTTGAGGCCGCATCGCCCCTATGCAGCCTCCTATTTGGATTATGTGGTCATCTACAGTCCAGATAGGGAATCACATCTGCCCCGAGTACAAGCAGTCGTAGATTCTCTTAGGGTAGCAGGTTTAACAGCCAACCCAAAAAAGTGTGCCATAGGCCTGGGGGAGGCCAAATACCTTGGATATGTTATTGGTTGGGGACTGATCTAGCCCCAGACCAATAAGATCGAGGCAATTCAAAAGTGGCCCCAACCGGTGAATAAAAAACTGATTTGTGCCTTCCTGTGGATTACAGGGTATTACAGGCAGTTCATACCCGACTTTGCCACCATTGCCATCCCTCTGACTGATATGATGAAGGGGAAAGGGTCAGGCATGGTTAGGTGGAATCTCGAAACCGAGAAGGCATTCCAGAAGTTGAAACAGGCCCTTTGTGTACAACCAGTGCTCGTGAACCCAGACTTCACAAAGAAGTTTGTTGTACAGACGGATGTCTCTGAGGTGGGTCTAGGTGCTGTTCTATCCCAGATTAGAGATGGTGAGGAGCACCCGGTTGTCTATTTAAGCAGGAAGCTTAACAGGCATGAGTGGAACTATGCCATTGTGGAGAAGGAGTGCCTGGCTATCAAGTGGGCCTTAGAGGCACTGAAGCAATACCTTTTAGGAAGGTTGTTTAGGCTAGTCACAGACCATGCCCCCCTAAAGTGGATGTGTGATAACAGGGAGAAAAATAGTCGACTGACTAGGTGATTCCTGGCCCTACAGTCATTTAAGTTTACAGTGGAACACTGGGCAGGAAGACTCCAGAACAATGCGGATGCCCTCTCCCGGGTCCACTGTATGGTTGGGACAGTTGCTCTGCCACAGGGGCTTGAGCAGAGGGGGGAGGATATGTGACGGTATGTGAGGCGAAGTGGTAGATGGAAGCTACCTGTCGCCTCGTATGCGTTCATGTGGACTGGGTTAAACAGAGTCTGGGCCAGAGTTTACCAGCCACCGTGGCAGGGCTAGTTCCGGTACGGAGTTTGTGGTCCACTGGAGTCCACCAGTAGGTGGCTTAAATTACCAGGAAGAGAACACACTCTAGCCCTGACCTAGAACTCAGAGAGGGATCTCTGTGCCTGTGTCACGTACCTGGTGGTAGAGTCTGGCTTATGCGGGGACAACCTCTCTTGCGGCCCTGGTTCAAGAACCCCTGGTAGTGTAGACAGGGAGCTCTGGAGCACAGGGGGGCACGAGGGCTGGAAATCTTCAGGTGGTAATCAGAAGTCCACAGAAGCTCGTGCAAGGCAGGAGAGTAGTGGTTCAATCCGGGTCGACAACTGGCAGGCGGTGTGGTACAACGGGATCAGGCAAACGGATGGTAAGGTACAGGCAGGGTCGGTAACGTGCTGGCAACAGAAGTACAGAGGGAGCAGGCAAGTGGATGGTCGTAAACAAGCTGGGGTCAGATGCAGGCAGATATCAACAGGTCCAGAGGGCTAGCCGGGGTCACAGGAACAGAAAGTCACTCAGAAGTAGTCACCGGGGGGTCACAGGTGCAGGAAACGCTACTTACAGGAAGCACGCTGCTTAAATAGAGCTGCCTGGACCGCCTCCTCTGGGGGCTAGAGGAAACAGCAATCAAATGCAAACACGTCCTCAGCACAATCTTTTTCTAACAGCCTGTTTGGACAAGGTTTGCACTTTGGCTTATGTTTTGTGGGTGTTGGGGGCCAGCCCCACACCGTATAGTGAGGAAACTATACTGTTTAGTTTAGCGCCGGACGGCAAGGACTTATTTTCTGTTTTGCTTGTTTTTAACCTGTAAACCTTTTACCAATAAACCTGGTAAGCCGCCAGATTTTAAAGAAAGTTCCCTGCACGCTGACTATTTTCCTCAAGAAAGTTAATCCTCAGGAGCTAATCTCCCACAAGGGTCAAAATTATGCTTCACTCCCTGGATTTTTTGTGCACTCTGTGTTGAAACTCACAGACTAGTCTATTAAATTGTTGTGCCGCTGGCCTTTTTTTGTGATGCTAAAAGCTTTAGCTGAGCTGATCGCTCAGTTCTCTGTTCTGCTCTCAGCAGAGAGCAATGACTGTCAGTCACCACTCTCTGCTCTGCTCCTCTAGCGCTCACTGGAGCGCTGGGCTATGGAAAGGGCGGGAACAGCTGAATAACGCTCTCAGCAGCATGCTGAGAGGCTGAGCCAACTGCCTGTAAAACTTCTGGTGGGGAACCCTCCAGAATCTGGAGCAGCTCTGTGACATCAGCCAACATTGGGCTTTAGCCCATTGTTGGCTGATTGTGATTCACGGGAGTGCACAAGTGTACTCATGTGATCCACAAGAAAAGTATGGCCAGAATAACTTTGGCAATACTTTTTAAAAGAACCCATGGATTGGTATTCTCTACAAAATGCGTTTTTGCTTCGTTACATTTTCCACATACCAGTGTCCTGCTTCCCATGCCCTTTTTTGACAATAGTTCATATTATCCAGAAAAATGGACAGCATTTAACAGCAGGAATCAGCACCCACAGACTTCAATGGGATTGAACCACAAAGTTCAGGTTGACCAAACTTCGAACCATATTCACTAAACCCTTGGCTAATCGAACTCACTCACCACTAGATCTAACTCTTCTACACTTTATTCAAACAAAACATAATTTGAAGTAGATATACTTTAAGCTAAATTATGGAGGCTTAATTGCCCATTTTTGATTATAGGACCTCAAAAAGGGTATCCTTAGGAGACAGTGTGTAACGTGTTAACAGCAAAAGAATTTGGACACCTGTATGGTATTTAGTGTTTGTGCACTAGTTGTTAGGGAGATTCAACCTCCCAATTTGTACTGTTTAGCATTATCATCGAGTGTTGCAGTAAAATAGAATCCCAAATTTTGGGTTGTCGTCTGAACTGGAATAGAGGGTAAATCTTCCAACGGGTATGTGTCCTGACAAGCATACTCATGTAAAGGCTAATGCTACACCGGTGGGTAAACACCAATGCATAGAAGCATCAACGTTTACATGAGTAGTCATTCACTTCTATGGCCAGCTGTATGCAATACCTGAGGCTCTCTAAGCAGGTAGAAGCAGGATATTTTACTCTAAGCATATTTTCAGCCCCTCACTGTGTACTTGGCACAAGGCTATACAAAAAAATACATATGAAAATATCAGGTCTGTTGTATGGCAGACTGTATACAAGCCCAGCCATTTTACTTTGTGGGAAAATATTGGGAATTTTATGCTAGGTACAGTATATTTTCAGCCTCTCACTGTCTACGTGCATGGGCCTATTCTGGTTGCGCTGAACAATTTATCATTTTGGACAGTGACTAACATAGTATTGCAACTAGAGACAGCCTAGCATTTTCAAAAAGAGATCAGCAATGGCAGACCCTATATTTATCTACAGTACATTTAAATTTAAGGACCAAACCCAATATATTTGGTGCCATTGAAGTTGGTAAATTCCATACTTTGGAAAGTGTTTCACTCTTCTCTTGCTATTGGTTTCTTATACTGCTGACCATATCTACAATTTTCTTTACAGGTGAAATCATTTATGGCCATGAACATTGTCAGTGCGATTGAAGCTCTTGGAACCCTCTTTATATATTGTTATGATATTTATCGGTCACAGTATTTTGATGTCACTGTAAGTACAGAAAGAAGCTTAAGGAACTACTTGCCTAGCAAACTGATCAAAGACTGGGTTCACTTTTTATTATATATTCAATATATCCTGACAAATATTCAAATATAAACATTCTCAAATGTCCCATAAAATGGAGATTTCCCTGAATACATTCCACTTATATAAAACTTTACTTCATCCTGAATTCAACTCTGTTAGTATTTCATATAAATCCATATAAAAAAAAGATAAAATGTACAAGACATATAATAGCACTTAAAATTAATTATAATTTCCATCTGATTTTAATTAGTACTGATCAATGCATATCAATTCCCTAATCACATACAATAGCTCACAAACGTGAGTACACCATTCACATTTTTGTAAATATTTTATTATATCTTTTCATGTGACAACACTGAAGAAACGACACTTTGCTACAATGTGAAGTAGTGAGTGTACAGCTTGTATAACAGTGTAAATTTGCTGTCCCCTCAAAATAACACAACACACAGCCATTAATGTCTAAACCGCTGGCAACAAACGTGAGTACAGCCCTAAGTGAAAATGTCCAAATTGGGCCCAAATTTCAATATTTTGTGTGGCCATCATCATTTATCATCTATCACTGCTTTAACCCTCTTGGGCATGGAGTTCACAAGAGCTTCACAGGTTGCCCTCTTCCACTCCTCCATGACGATATCACAGAACTGGTGGATGTTAGAGACCTTGCACTCATCCGCCTTCCATTTGAGGATGCCCCACAGATGCTCAATAGGGTTTAGTTCTGGAGAAATACTTGGCCAGTCCATCACCTTTACCCTTAGCTTCTTTAGCAAGGCAGTGGTCATCTTGGGGGTGTGTCTGGGGAATACTGTCCTGCGGCCCAGTCTCCAAAGGGAGGGGATCATGCTCTGCTCACAGTACATATTGGCATTCCTAGTTCCCTCAATGAACTAAAGCTCTCCAGTGCCAACAGCACTCATGCAGCCCCAGACCATGACACTCCCACCACCATGCTTGACTGTAGGCAAGACACACATGTCTTTGTACTCCTCACCTGGTTGCCGCCACACACTACACCATCTGAACCATATAAGTTTATCTGGGTCTCCTCAGACCACAGGACATGGTTCCAGTAATCCAGGTCCTTAGTCTGCTTGTCTTCAGCAAACTGTTTGCGGGGATCATCTTTAGAAGAGGCTTCCTTCTGGGATGACAGCCATGCAGACCAATTTGATGCGGCATATGGTCTGAGCACTGACAGGCTGACCCCCCACCCCTACAACCTCTGCAGCAATGCTGGCAGCACTCATACATCTATTTCCCAAAGACAACCTCTGGATATGATGCTGAGCATGTGCACTCAACTTCTTTGGTTGACCATGGTGAAGCCTGTTCTGAGTGGAACCTGTCTTGTTGAACCGCTGTGTGGTCTTGGCCAACGTGCTGCAGCTCAGTTTCAGGGTCTTGGCAATCTTCTTATAGCCTAGGCCATATTAATGTAGAGCAACAATTCTTTTTTTTTCAGATCATCAGAGAGTTTTTTGCCATGAGGCATCATGTTGAACTTACAATGACCAGTATGAAAGAGTGAGAGCTATAACACCAAATTTAACCACTTAAGGACCGGAAGAGTTTCCCCCTTAATGACCAGGGCATTTTTTGAAATACGGCACTGAGTCACTTTAACTGACAATTGTGCGGTTGTGTGACAACCCGAATGAAATTGATGTCCTTTTTTTCCCACAAATAGAGCTTTCTTTTGGTGGTATTTGATCACCTCTGTGGTTTTCATTTTTTGCGCTATAAACAAAAAAATGAGCAACAATTTTGAAAAAAAAATTAATATTTTTTACTTTTTGATATAATATGTGTCCAAAAAAAAAAATCTAAAAAATAAAACAAAAATTTCTTCCTCAGTTATTCTACTACATGTTTTGGTAAAAATCGCAATAAGCGTATATAGTTTTGTGCAAAAGTTATTGCGTCTACAAAATAGGGAATAGATTTATGGCATTTTTAGTATTTATTTTTTTTTACTAGTAATGATGGCGATCAGCGATTTTTAGCGGGACTGCGATGTTGCGGAAAACAGTCTTTTCTATATTCCTATCGCACACCTTCCTGGCAAACAAGGCTCATTCAAGGTTGGGTGCTGCAGCGATTACCATCTGGATCCTGGAAACATCATGCAAGTGTACATATTCGCCAAAACACCATGGATCACCTGTCCAAAGGTTTCTTTATTTGGTGATCATTATCACATGCTTGATGAAGGGGTCCTCCCCGGCTCCGAAATGTTGCACTTTTCTGTGATGTGATCTTTCTACAATAAAGAAACCTTTGGACGGTGATTCAATGTGGCAGACAGATCTGACACTTTTGACACTTTTTTGGAACCAGTGACATTTATACAGCGATCAGAGGTAAAAATAGCCACTGATAACTGTATAAATGTCACTGGCAGGGAAGGGGTTAACACTAGGGGACAATCAACGGGTTAAGTGTTTCCTAGGGAGGGGTTTCTAACTGTGGGAGGAGTTTACTGACAGGGAGTAGAGAGAGAGAGCACTCTCTACTTCCCTGTCAGAGCGGGGTTCTCTTTCTTTACATTAACAGATCCCCGTTCTGGCTCTCTGTGGTGTGATCACGGGTGGTCGGCGAACATTGTGGCCGCATGCATCGGCCCTGGCAACCTGCAGCGGGCACATGCACACCCATAGACCCCCTTCCCGGCATACAATGATGCCGATTCGCGGGAACGTGTCGACCTTCCGCAGTAAAATGACTGCGGCTGGTAGGCAAGTGGTTAACACACCTGCTCCCCATTCACACCTGAGCCCTTGTAACATGATACCGGGGAGGGAAAATAGCTAAGTGAGCCCAATTTGGAAGTTTCACTTAGGGATGTACTCACTTTTGTTGCCAGTAGTTTAGACATTAATGGCTGTGTGTTGAGTTATTTTGAGAGGACAGCAAATGTACACCGTTACACAAGCTGTACACTCACTACTTCACATTGTAGCAAAGTGTCATTACTTCAGTCACATGAAAAGGTATAAAAAAATATTTACATAATGTGAGGGGCGTACTCACTTTTATGAGATACTGTATGTATACTATATTAATATTTTATATATACACATATATCGCAAAGGTATAGTCAGCAAGTTCCCTGCTAGCAAATAGTGATGATGAGCTAAGATTCTTTTCCTGCAGGAAATGGTTGCATGATACCAGGACTTTTGGCCCAATGAGGTGCAGCCAGGGAATTTCCCACAAAACAAAGGGGTGAAGATGTTGGGGACACCATTGATGTAATATGGCACAAGAGTAGGGATAAGCTTGATGTTCGAGTCAAACATGCATTCGACTCGAACATCGGGTGTTCGGCTGTTCGGGGTTTCCCCAACATTATGGGACGCTTGCGGCAACTTTGCGTGCCCCATAATGCATTAAAATGGCGGCGGAATGCCGCCCACTGATTGGCCAAAGCATGCACATGACCTGCATGCTTTGGCCGATCAGTGGGCGGCCTGCTGTGAAAGCTTTGATTGGCTAAAGACAGGGTGCCTTTAGCCAATCACTGCACAGCAGCCTCAATCCATGCCCCACACTATATAAAGCCGTTTGTACAGCGGCTCTATGTAGTGGGTTGGCGGCAGTGGTCGGAGTTAGACAAAGAGCTTAGGTTCCTGAAAACAGATAGTTTAGCTAGCTAGCCTTCTAACGTGTGTTTAAAAATAGAAAAGAAAAAATACAAAAGATAGCTAACTAGATAGATAGGGAGAAATATAAAATCTGTCAGTTAGCGCAGACAGGTTAGTGTAGGGGGAAAAAAATAACAACACACACACATATATATATATATATATATATATATATATATATATATATACACATATACACAGTATATATATAAATATTTTTTTTTTCACTAGGATAGAGGAGTTTTGGGCCAGGCGCTCCTTGCAATATTAGATGAATGTTGATGTCACTATTTGACATAGGGTGTTCCCCCCCAGAGGTGCTATGGGGTTAATAACCCAATTTAGTGCGGAATGCTACCCCCTTAGATTTTAGGTGATTGAACCGCTATGTGTATAAAACACAACGATCGGGTGTCTATTTTGCCCTTCTTTAGGGGAAAAGAATGCTTGGTGCAATATATAATTTTCCAATACTGTGCAATGTTTAACCTCCTCCCATCCGCGCCATAGCCGAATGACGGCTACAGCGCGGCTCTAAAATGCCTATAGACGTCCTCCCATTTGGCTCGTGCTGGGCACGCTCCCACGGGCGCGAGTGGCGCGCGCACGTGCCGCCGCACGCTGCGGGAGCGTGCCCGCTGGTCGGGCGGACCCGATGTTCCCCCGGAGACCCGCAATCTCCTTACAGAGAGGAGGAACAGGGAACCTCCAAAGTAAACATGGTGGTTCCCCGACCTGTGAGGGGGGGGCATACCAGATCTACTGATCCCTGTCACTGGGATCAGTTAGATCTGTTATGCCCCTGTCAACCCCGCCCCCCCCCACAGTTAGAACACACCCAGGGAACATAGTTAACCCCTTCACTGCCCCCTGCAGGTTAACCCCTTCACTGCCAATGACATTTATATAGTAATCAGTGGATATTTACATTTCTGATCGCAGTATAAATTTCATTGGTCCCAAAAAAGTGTCAAAAACGTCCGACATGTCCGCTGCAATATCACAGTACCGATAAAAATCGCAGATCGCCGCCATTACCGGTAAAAAAAATAAAAATAATAAAAACGCCATAAATCAATGTCCATAGATTGTAGGCTCTATAACTTTTGCGCAACCCAATCAATAAACGCCGATTGCTATTTTTTTTACCTAAAATATGTAGAAGAATATATATCGGCCAAAACCGATGAATAAATTTGTTTTTTTATTTAAAACTTTTTTTTGTTATAAAAAATGAAAAACGATATTATTTATAGGTTTTTATTTTTTATTTTTTTGTTTAAATAAGTAGCCAAAACCGGCTATATATAAGAAGATGTATAAAATCCATTTTTTTTATCGTTAGCCGCAAATAACTAACCCAACGCGTTTTCAATATCTCGGATGTTAGATACCTGTAACTAAATACCGCAAAAATAATAAAAATAAAAAAAATGGCCATTACCGCCGCTAGACGCTAAAAATAGCCATGACACTATAACGTCGCCTGTACAGCCTGCAAAAACTGTGAAAAAACCCTGGTTACTTTAAATATGACGCTAGTCTTTACATTTATAGGTGACTA